>JBAPLH010002392.1:0-31331 GCA_037897445.1 Ceriops zippeliana
GTTTTTTAATGCTCTTTAACTTGGTTCTGATTGATTATTAATATACTAGGTAGTTTTAGCCACATATGAGGTTAAATCTTCATGATCAATGTGTCAAAAAGCGTGTTTGGGAGTACAAAAGAGGAGCCCTTGCTAATCCGACAAATGGATCGGAGGCAATATCTAATTTTTGAATTCAAACAATTAATATCCAAATAAGAAATGAAGATTTAAGATCAAAGGACTCCATTGTCTTTATTAAATGTGAATGAATTCATGAGACATAGATGGTCAATGGGCAATTTTTTTTCATAAATAATTTATACTCATTGAAGGTTGAGGCAGTATTTAATTTCAAGGTTTATTGCATGTGAAACATAGTCCTTCTGGTAATAATAAGAGAGGAGTCCTAATTTCACATGAGGGTGATTAGAATGTCTCATGAATTTTAGGAATTAAAACCCAGTTCAACATATGTAGAAAATGCAAACCATTGATGACTGACTCCTTTGGTTGATTGGATTTAAATAGATTTAGTGTTTTAATGCTCTTTATACTTGTTTGATTCTATTAATATACTAGGTTTTTTTAGCCACATGTGTTAATTTCATGATCAATGTGTCAAAAAAGTGTGTGTTTGGGGTCAAAAGAGGATGAGCCTTGCTAATGACAAATGATGGGAGGCAATATCTAATTTTGAATTCAACAATTAATATCAATAAGAAAATGAAATTTAAGATCAAGGACTCCAATTGTTTATTAAATTGAATGAATTCATGATAATAGATGGTCCATGGGCATTTTTTTCATAAAAGAATATACTCATTAAAGGTTGAGGCAAAAATTTAATTTCAAGGTTATTGCATGAAAACATAGTCCTGGTAACAATAAGAGGAGCCTAATTCACATGAGGTGATTAGAATGTCTCATGATTTAGGAATTAAACCAGTTTCACTTATGTAAGAAATGCAAACCATGATGACTGACTCCTTTGGTTGATTGATTTTAAATAGATTTAGTGTTTTAATGCTCTTTATACTTGTTTGATTCTATTAATATACTAGGTTGTTTAGCCACATGTGTTAATTTCATGATCAAATGTGTCAAAAAAAGTGTGTTTGGGGTCAAAAGAGGAGCCTTGCTAATGACAAATGATGGGAAGGCAATATCTAATTTTGAATTCAACAATTAATATCAATAAGAAATGAAATTTAAGATCAAGGACTCCATTGTTTGTTAAATTGAATGAATTCATGATATAGATGGTCCATGGGCATTTTTTTTCATAAAGAATATACTCATTAAGGTTGAGGCAAAAATTTAATTTCAAGGTTATTGCATGAAACATAGTCCTGGTAACAATAAGAGGAGCCTAATTCACATGAGGTGATTAGAATGTCTCATGATTTAGGGAATTAAACCAGTTCACTTATGTAAGAAATGCAAACCATGATGACTGACTCCTTTGGTTGATGATTTAAATAGATTTAGTGTTTTAATGCTCTTTATACTTGTTTGATTCTATTAATATACTAGGTTGTTTAGCCATATGTGTTAATTTCATGATCAAATGTGTCAAAAAGTGTGTTTGGGGTCAAAAGAGGAGCCTTGCTAATGACAAATGATGGGAAAGGCAATATCTAAATTTTGAATTCAACAATTAATATCAATAAGAAAATGAAATTTAAGATCAAGGACTCCATTGTTTATTAAATTGAAATGAATTCATGATATAGATGGTCCCCATGGGCATTTTTTTCATAAAGAATATACTCATTAAAGGTTGAGGCAAAATTTTTTAATTTCAAGGTTATTGCATGAAACATAGTCCTGAGGTAACAATAAGAGGAGCCTAATTCACATGAGGTGATTAGAATGTCTCATGATTTTAGGAATTAAACCAGTTCACTTATGTAAGAAATGCAAACCATGATGACTGACTCCTTTGGTTGTTGGATTTAAATAGATTTATTGTTTTAATGCTCTTTAAATACTTGTTTTGATTCTATTAATATACTAGGTTGTTTAGCCACATGTGTTAATTTCATGATCAATGTGTCAAAAAGTGTGTTTTGGGTCAAAAGAGGAGCCTTCACTAATGACAAATGATGGGCGGCGATATCGAATTTTGAATTCAACAATTAATATCAATAAGAAAATGAAATTTAACATTAAGGACTCCATTGTTTGTTAAAATTGGATGAATTCATGATATAAATGGTCCATGGGCATTTATTTCATCACGAATATAGTAATGAAGGATGAAGCAAAATTTAATTTCAAGGTTATTGCATGAAAAAATAGTCCGAGTAACAATAAAGAGGAGCCTAATTCACATGAGTGGTGATTAGAATGTCTCATGATTTAGGAATTAAACCAGTTCACATATGTAAGAAATGCAAACCATGATGACTGACTCCCTTTGGTTGATTGATTTAAATAGATTTAGTCTTTTAATGCTCTTTATACTTGTTTGATTCTATTTAATATACTAGGTTGTTTAGCCACATGTGTTAATTTCATGATCAATGTGTCAAAAACAGTGTTTGGGGTAAAAAGCGGTAGAGCCTTGCTAATGACAAATGATGGGAGGCAATATCTAATTTTGAATTCAACAATTAATATCAATAAGAAATGAAATTTAAGATCAACGTATCCATTGTTTCTTGAATTGAATGAATTCATGATATAGATGGTCCATAATGGGCATTTTTTTCATAAAGAATATACTCATTAAGGTGGAGGAAAAATTTAATTTCAAGGTTATTGCATGAAAAATAGTGCCTGGTAACAATAAGAGGAGCCTAATTCACATGAGGTGATTAGAATGTCTCATGATTTAGAATGTAAACCAGTTCACTTATGTAAGAAATGCAAACCATGATGACTGACTCCTTTGGTTGTTGGATTTAAATAGATTTAGTGTTTTAATGCTCTTTATACTTGTTTGATTCTATTAATATATAAGGGTTGTTTAGCCACATGTGTTAATTTCATGATCAATGTGTCAAAAACTGTGTTTGGGGTAAAAAGCTGATCCTTGCTAATGACAAATGATGGGAGAGGCAATATCTAATTTTGAATTCAACAATTCATATCAATGAGAAATGAAATTTAAGATCAATGACTCCATTGTTTGTTGAATTGAATGAATTTCATGATATAGATGGTCCATGGGCATTTTTTTTCATAAAGAATATACTCATTAAGGTTGAGGCAAAAATTTAATTTCAAGGTTATTGCATGAAACATAGTCCTGGTAACAATAAGAGGAGCCTAATTCACATGAGGTGATTAGAATGTCTCATGATTTAGGAATTAAAAACCAGTTCACTTATGTAAGAAATGCAAACCATGATGACTGACTCCCTTGGTTGATGGATTTAAATAGATTTAGTGTTTTAATGCTCTTTATACTTGTTTTTGTTCTATTAATATATTAGGTTTGTTTAGCCACATGTGTGTTAATTTGATGATCAATGTGTCATAAAGTGATTGTGGGGCCAAAAGAGGAGCCTTGCTAATGACAAATGATGGGAGGCACATATCTTAATTTTTGAATTCAACAATTAATATCAAATAAGAAATCAAATTTAAGATTAAGGACTCCATTGTTTGTTAAATTGAATGAATTCATGAGATATAAATGGTCTATGGGCATTTATTTCATCACGAATATAGTAATGAAAGGATGAAGCAAAATTTAATTTCAAGGTTATTGCATGAAAAATAGTCCGAGTAACAATAAGAGGAGCCTAATTCACATGAGAGTGTGATTAGAATGTCTCATGATTTAGGAATTAAACCAGTTCACATATGTATTAAGAAATGCAAACCATGATGACTGACTCCTTTGGTTGATTGGATTTAAATAGATTTAGTCTTTTTAATGCTCTTTATACTTGTTTGATTCTATTAATATACTAGGTTGTTTAGCCACATGTGTTAATTTCATGATCAATGTGTCAAAAACTGTGTTTGGGGTAAAAAGCTGATCCTTGCTAATGACAAATGATGGGAGGCATTATCTATTTTTGAATTCAACAATTAATATCAATAAGAAATGAAATTTTAAGATCAAGGACTCCATTGTTTGTTAAATTGAATGAATTCATGATATAGATGGTCCCCCATGGGCATTTTTTACATAAATAAAGAATATACTCATTAAGGTTGAGGCAAAATTTAATTTCAAGGTTATTGCATGAAAAATAGTCCAGGGAATAATCAGAGGAGCCTAATTCACATAAGGTGATTAGAATGTCTCATGATTTAGGAATTAAACCAATTCACATATGTAAGAAATGCAAACCATGATGACTGACTCCTTTGGTTGATGGATTTAAATAGATTTAGGGTTTTAATGCTCTTTTATACTTGTTTGATTCTATTAATATACTAGGTTGTTTAGCCACATGTGTTAATTTCATGATCAATGTGTCAAAAAGTGTGTGTTTTGGGTCAAAAGAGGAGCCTTCCTAATGACAAATGATGGGGCGGCGATATCGAATTTTGAATTCAACAATTAATATCAATAAGAAATGAAAATTTAACATTAAGGACTCCATTGTTTGTTAAATTGAATGAATTCATGATATAAATGGTCGATGGGCATTTATTTCATCACGAATATAGTAATGAAGGATGAAAGCAAAATTTAATTTCAAGGTTATTGCATGAAAAATATAGTCCGTAGTAACAATTAAAGAGGAGCCTAATTCACATGAGGTGATTAGAATGTCTCATGATTTAGGAATTAAACCAGTTCACATATGTAAGAAATGCAAACCATGATGACTGACTCCTTTTGGTTGATTGATTTAAATAGATTTAGTCTTTTAATGCTCTTTATACTTGTTTGATTCTATTAATATACTAGGTTGTTTAGCCACATGTGTTAATTTCATGATCAATGTGTCAAAAACTTGTGTTTGGGGGTAAAAAAGGAGAGCCTTGCTAATGACAAATGATGGGAGGCAATATCTAATTTTGAATTCAACAATTAATATCAATAAGAAATGAAATTTAAGATCTACGTATCCATTGTTTCTTGAATTGAATGAATTCATGATATAGATCGTCCATGGGCATTTTTTTTCATAAAGAATATACTCATGAAGGTTGAGGAAAAAATTTAATTTCAAGGTTATTGCATGAAAACAGTATCTTTAAGTTGGTAACAATAAGAGGAGCCTAATTCACATGAGAGGTGATTAGAATGTCTCATGATTTAGAATGTAAATCAGTTTCACTTATGTAAGAAATGCAAACCATGATGACTAACTCCTTTGGTTGTTGGATTTAAATAGATTTAGTGTTTTAATGCTCTTTTATACTTGTTTGATTCTATTAATATATTAGGTTGTTTAGCCACATGTGTTAATTTCATGATCAATGTGTCAAAAACTGTGTTTGGGGTAAAAAGCTGATCCTTGCTAATGACAAATGATGGGAGGCAATATCTAATTTTTGAATTCAACAATTCATATCAATGAGAAATGAAATTTAAGATCAATGACTCCATTGTTTGTTGAATTGAATGAATTCACGATATAGATGGTCCATGGGCATTTTTTTTCATAAAGAATATACTCATTAAGGTTGAGGCAAAAATTTTAATTTCAAGGTTATTGCATAAAAACATAGTCCTGGTAACAATAAGAGAGAGCCTAATTCACATGAGGTGATTAGAATGTGTCATGATTTAGGAATTAAACCAGTTCACTTATGTAAGAAATGCAAACCATGATGACTGACTCCTTTTGGTTGATGGATTTAAAATAGATTTAGGGTTTTAATGCTCTTTTATACTTGTTTGATTCTATTAATATGCTATGTTGTTTAGCCACATGTGTTTTATTTTCATGATCAATGTGTCAAAAAGTGTGTTTTGGATCAAAAGAGGAGCCTTCCTAATGACAAACGATGGGCGGCGATATCGAATTTTGAATTCAACAATTGATATCAATAAGAAATGAAATTTAACATTAAGGACTCCATTGTTTGTTAAAATTGAATGAATCCATGATATAAATGGTCGATATGGGCATTTATTTTCATCACGAATATAGTAATGAAGGATGAAGCAAAATTTAATTTCAAGGTTATTGCATGAAAAATAGTCCTGAGTAGTTAGTAACAATAAGAGGAGCCTAATTCACATGAGGTGATTAGAATGTCTCATGATTTTTAGGAATTTAAACCAGTTCACATATGTAAGAAATGCAAACCATGATGACTGACTCCTTTGGTTGATTGAATTAAATAGATTTAGTCTTTTAATGCTCTTTTATACTTGTTTGATTCTATTAATATACTAGGTTGTTTAGCCACATGTGTTAATTTTCATGATCAATGTGTCAAAAAAGTGTGTTTTGGATCAAAAGAGGAGCCTTCCTAATGACAAATGATTGGGCGGCGATATCGAATTTTGAATTCAACAATTAATATAATCAAATAAGAAATGAAATTTAAACATTAAGGACTTCATTGTTTGTTAAATTGAATGAATTCATGATATAAATGGTCGATTGGCATTTTTTTTTATCACGAAATATAGTAATTGAAGGATGAAGCAAAATTTAATTTCAAGGTTATTGCATGAAAAATAGTCGAGAGTAACAATAAGAGGAGCCTAATTCACATGAGGTGATTAGAAATGTCTCATGATTTAGGAATTGAACCAGTTTCACATATGTAAGAAATGCAAACCATGATGACTGACTCCTTTGGTTGATTGATTTAAATAGATTTAGTCTTTTTAATGCTCTTTATACTTGTTTGATTCTATTAATATACTAGGTTGTTTAGCCACATGTGTTTAATTTCATGATCAATGTGTCAAAAAGTGTGTTTTGGATCAAAAGAGGAGCCTTGCTAATGACAAATGATGGGCCGGCGATATCGAATTTTGAATTCAACAATTAATATCAATAAGAAATGAAATTTAACATTAAGGACTCCATTGTTTGTTAAATTGAATGAATTCATGATAATAAATGGTCGATTGGCATTTATTTTCATCAACGAATATAGTAATGAAGGATGAAGCAAAATTTAATTTCAAGGTTATTGCATGAAAAATAGTCCGAGTAACAATAAGAGGAGCCTAATTCACATGAGGTGATTTGAATGTCTCATGATTTAGGAATTAAACTAGTTCACTTATGTAAGAAATGCAAACCATGATGACTGACTCCTTTGGTTGATGGATTTAAATAGATTTTAGGGTTTTAATGCTCTTTATACTTGTTTGATTCTATTAAATATACTAGGTTGTTTAGCCACATGTGTTAATTTCATGATCAATGCGTCAAAAAGTGTGTTTTGGGTCAAAAGAGGAGCCTTCCTAATGACAAATGATGGCCGGCGATATCGAATTTTGAATTCAACAATTCATATCAATAAGAAATGAAATTTAACATTAAGGACTCCATTGTTTGTTAAATTGAATGAATTCATGATATAAATGGTCGATAAGCATTTATTTCATCACGAATATAGTAATGAAGGATGAAGCAAAATTTAATTTCAAGGTTATTGCATGAAAAATAGTCCGAGTAACAATAAGAGGAGCCTAATTCACATGAGGTGATTTGAATGTCTCATGATTTAGGAATTAAACCAGTTCACATATGTAAGAAATGCAAACCATGATGACTGACTCCTTTGGTTGATTGATTTAAATAGATTTAGTCTTTTAATGCTCTTTATACTTGTTTGATTCTATTAATATACTAGGTTGTTTAGCCACATGTGTTAATTTCATGATCAATGCGTCAAAAACTGTGTTTGGGGTAAAAAGCGGAGCCTTGCTAATAACAAATGATGGGAGGCAATATCTAATTTTGAATTCATCAATTAATATCAATCAGAAATGAAATTTAAGATCTACGAATCTAATGTTTGTTGAATTGAATGAATTCATGATATAGATCGTCCATGGGCATTTTTTTCATAAAGAATATACTCATTAAGGTTGAGGAAAATTTTAATTTAAAGGTTATTGCAAGAAAAATAGTCCTTGGTAACAATAAGAGGAGCCTAATTCACATGAGGTGATTAGAATGTCTCATGATTTTAGAATGTAAACCAGTTCACTTATGTAAGAAATGCAAACCATGATGACTAACTCCTTTGGTTGTTGGATTTAAATAGATTTAGTGTTTTAATGCTCTTTATACTTGTTTGATTCTATTAATATATTAGGTTTTTTAGCCACATGTGTTAATTTCATGATCAATGTGTCAAAAACTGTGTTTGGGGGTAAAAAGCTGAGCCTTGCTAATGACAAATGATGGGAGGCAATATCTAATTTTGAATTCAACAATTCATATCAATGAGAAATGAAATTTAAGATCTATGACTCCATTGTTTGTTGAATTGAATGAATTCATGATATAGATGGTCCATGGGCATTTTTTTCATAAAGAATATACTCATTAAGGTTGAGGCAAAATTTAATTTCATTGTTATTACATGAAACATAGTCTTTGGTAAACAATAAGAGGAGCCTAATTCACATGAGGTGATTAGAATGTCTCATGATTTAGGAATTAAACCAGTTCACATATGTAAGAAATGCAAACCATGATGACTGACTCCTTTGGTTGATGGATTTAAATAGATTTAGTGTTTTAATGCTCTTTATACTTGTTTCATTCTATTAATATATTAGGTTATGTGTTAATTTCATGATCAATGTGTCATAAAGTGATTGTCGGATCAAAAGAGGAGCCTTGCTAATGACAAATGATGGGAGGCAATATTAATATCAAATTTAACATTAAGGACTCCATTGTTTGTTAAATTGAATGAATTCATGATATAAATGGTCGATGGGCATTTGTTTCATCACGAATATAGTAATGAAGGATGAAGCAAAATTTAATTTCAAGGTTATTGCATGAAAAATAGTCCGAGTAACAATAAGAGGAGCCTAATTCACATGAGGTGATTAGAATGTCTCATGATTTAGGAATTAAACCAGTTCACATATCTAAGAAATGCAAACCATGATGACTGACTCCTTTGGTTGATTGATTTAAATAGATTTAGTCTTTTAATGCTCTTTATACTTGTTTGATTCTATTAATATACTAGGTTGTTTAGCCACATGTGTTTATTTTCATGATCAATGTGTCAAAAAACTGTGTTTGGGGGTAAGAAGCTGATCCTTGCTAATGACAAATGATGGGAGGCATTATCTATTTTTGAATTCAACAATTCATATCAATAAGAAATGAAATTTAAGATCAAGGACTCCATTGTTTTATTAATTTGAATGAATTCATGATATAGATGGTCCATGGGCATTTTTTACATAAAGAAATATTCTCATTAAGGTTGAGCCAAAATTTAAATTTCAAGGTTATTGCATGAAAAAATAGTCCAGGGAATAATCAGAGGAGCCTAATTCACATAAGGTGATTAGAATGTCTCATGATTTAGGAATTAAAACCAATTCACATATGTAAGAAATGCAAACCATGATGACTGACTCCTTTGGTTGATGGATTTAAATAGATTTAGGGTTTTTAATGCTCTTTATACTTGTTTGATTCTATTAATATACTAGGTTGTTTAGCCACATGTGTTAATTTCATGATCAATGTGTCAAAAAGTGTGTGTTTTGGGTCAAAAGAGGAGCCTTCCTAATGACAAATGATGGGCGGCGATATCGAATTTTGAATTCAACAATTAATATCAATAAGAAATGAAATTTAACATTAAGGACTCCATTGTTTGTTAAATTGGATGAATTCATGATATAAATGGTCGATGGGCATTTATTTCATCACGAATATAGTAATGAAGGATGAAGCAAAATTTAATTTCAAGGTTATTGCATGAAAAATAGTCCGAGTAACAATAAGAGGAGCCTAATTCACATGAGGTGATTAGAATGTCTCATGATTTAGGAATTAAACCAGTTCACATATGTAAGAAATGCAAACCATGATGCCTGACTCCTTTGGTTGATTGATTTAAATAGATTTAGTCTTTTAATGCTCTTTATACTTGTTTGATTCTATTAATATACTAGGTTGTTTAGCCACATGTGTTAATTTCATGATCAATGTGTCAAAAACAGTGTTTGGGGTAAAAAGCAGAGCCTTGCTAATGACAAATGATGGGAGGCAATATCTAATTTTGAATTCAACAATTAATATCAATAAGAAATGAAATTTAAGATCTACGTATCCATTGTTTCTTGAATTGAATGAATTCATGATATAGATCGTCCATGGGCATGTTTTTCATAAAGAATATACTCATGAAGGTGGAGGAAAAATTTAATTTCAAGGTTAGTGCATGAAAAATAGTGCTGGTAACAATAAGAGGAGCCTAATTCACATGAGGTGATTAGAATGTCTCATGATTTAGGAATTAAACCAGTTCACATATGTAAGAAATGCAAACCATGATGACTAACTCCTTTGGTTGTTGGATTTAAATAGATTTAGTGTTTTAATGCTCTTTATACTTGTTTGATTCTATTAATATATTAGGTTTTTTAGCCACATGTGTTAATTTCATGATTAATGTGTCAAAAACTGTGTTTGGGGTAAAAAGCTGATCCTTGCTAATGACAAATGATGGGAGGCAATATCTAATTTTCAATTCAACAATTCATATCAATGAGAAATGAAATTTAAGATCTATGACTCCATTGTTTGTTGAATTGAATGAATTCATGATATAGATGGTCCATGGGCATTTTTTTCATAAAGAATATACTCATTAAGTTTGAGGCAAAATTTAATTTCAAGGTTAGTGCATGAAACATAGTCCTGGTAACAATAAGAGGAGCCTAATTCACATGAGGTGATTAGAATGTCTCATGATTTAGGAATTAAACCAGTTCACATATGTAAGAAATGCAAACCATGATGACTGACTCCTTTGGTTGATTGATTTAAATAGATTTAGTCATTTAATGCTCTTTATACTTGTTTGATTCTATTAATATACTAGGTTGTTTAGCCACATGTGTTAATTTCATGATCAATGTGTGAAAAACAGTGTTTGGGGTAAAAAGCAGAGCCTTGCTAATGACAAATGATGGGAGGCAATATCTAATTTTGAATTCAACAATTAATATCAATAAGAAATGAAATTTAAGATCTACGTATCCATTGTTTCTTGAATTGAATGAATTCATGATACAGATCGTCCATGGGCATGTTTTTCATAAATAATATACTCATTAAGGTTGAGGAAAATTTTAATTTCAAGGTTATTGCATGAAAAATAGTGCTGGTAACAATAAGAGGAGCCTAATTCACATAAGCTGATTAGAATGTCTCATGATTTAGAATGTAAACCAGTTCACTTATGTATGAAATGCAAACCATGATGACTAACTCCTTTGGTTGTTGGATTTAAATAGATTTATTGTTTTAATGCTCTTTATACTTGTTTGATTCTATTAATATACTAGGTTGTTTAGCCACATGTGTTAATTTCATGATCAATGTGTCAAAAAGTGTGTTTTGGGTCAAAAGAGGAGCCTTCCTAATGACAAATGATGGGCGGCGATATCGAATTTTGAATTCAACAATTAATATCAATAAGAAATGAAATTTAACATTAAGGACTCCATTGTTTGTTAAATTGGATGAATTCATGATATAAATGGTCGATGGGCATTTATTTCATCACGAATATAGTAATGAAGGATGAAGCAAAATTTAATTTCAAGGTTATTGCATGAAAAATAGTCCGAGTAACAATAAGAGGAGCCTAATTCACATGAGGTGATTAGAATGTCTCATGATTTAGGAATTAAACCAGTTCACATATGTAAGTAAGAAATGCAAACCATGATGACTGACTCCTTTGGTTGATTGATTTAAATAGATTTAGTCTTTTAATGCTCTTTATACTTGTTTGATTCTATTAATATACTAGGTTGTTTAGCCACATGTGTTAATTTCATGATCAATGTGTCAAAAACAGTGTTTGGGGTAAAAGGTAGAGCCTTGCTAATGACAAATGATGGGAGGCAATATCTAATTTTCAATTCAACAATTAATATCAATAAGAAATGAAATTTAAGATCTACGTATCCATTGTTTCTTGAATTGAATGAATTCATGACATAGATCGTCCATGGGCATGTTTTTCATAAAGAATATACTAATGAAGGTGGAGGAAAAATTTAATTTCAAGGTTATTGCATGAAAAATAGTGCTGGTAACAATAAGAGGAGCCTAATTCACATGAGGTGATTAGAATGTCTCATGATTTAGAATGTAAACCAGTTCACTTATGTAAGAAATGCAAACCATGATGACTAACTCCTTTGGTTGTTGGATTTAAATAGATTTAGTGTTTTAATGCTCTTTATACTTGTTTGATTCTATTAATATATTAGGTTGTTTAGCCACATGTGTTAATTTCATGATCAATGTGTCAAAAACTGTGTTTGGGGTAAAAAGCTGATCCTTGCTAATGACAAATGATGGGAGGCAATATCTAATTTTGAATTCAACAATTCATATCAATGAGAAATGAAATTTAAGATCAATGACTCCATTGTTTGTTGAATTGAATGAATTCATGATATAGATGGTCCATGGGCATTTTTTTCATAAAGAATATACTCATTAAGGTTGAGGCAAAATTTAATTTCAAGGTTATTGCATGAAACATAGTCCTGGTAACAATAAGAGGAGCCTAATTCACATTAGGTGATTAGAATGTGTCATGATTTGGGAATTAAACCAGTTCACTTATGTAAGAAATGCAAACCATGATGACTGACTCCTTTGGTTGATGGATTTAAATAGATTTAGTGTTTTAATGCTCTTTATACTTGTTTCGTTCTATTAATATATTAGGTTGTTTAGTCATATGTGTTAATTTCATGATCAATGTGTCATAAAGTGATTGTGGGGCCAAAAGAGGAGCCTTGCTAATGACAAATGATGGGAGGCAATATCAAATTTTGAATTCAACAATTAATATTAATAAGAAATCAAATTTAACATTAAGGACTCGATTGTTTGTTAAATTGAATGAATTCATGATATAAATGGTCTATGGGCATTTATTTCATCACGAATATAGTAATGAAGGATGAAGCAAAATTTAATTTCAAGGTTATTGCATGAAAAATAGTCCGAGTAACAATAAGAGGAGCCTAATTCACATGAGGTGATTAGAATGTCTCATGATTTAGGAATTAAACCAGTTCACATATGTAAGAAATGCACACCATGATGACTGACTCCTTTGGTTGATTGATTTCAATAGATTTTGTATTTTAATGCTCTTTATACTTGTTTGATTCTATTAATATACTAGGTTGTTTAGCCACATGTGTTAATTTCATGATCAATGTGTCAAAAAGTGTGTTTTGGGTCAAAAGAGGAGCCTTCCTAATGACAAATGATATGGGCGGCGATATCGAAATTTTGAATTCAACAATTAATATCAATAAGAAATGAAATTTAACATTAAGGACTCCATTGTTTGTTAAATTGGATGAATTCATGATATAAATGGTCGATGGGCATTTATTTCATCACGAATATAGTAATGAAGGATGAAGCAAAATTTAATTTCAAGGTTATTGCATGAAAAATAGTCCGAGTAACAATAAGAGGAGCCTAATTCACTTGAGGTGATTAGAATGTCTCATGATTTAGGAATTAAACCAGTTCACATATGTAAGAAATGCAAACCATGATGACTGACTCCTTTGGTTGATTGATTTAAATAGATTTAGTCTTTTAATGCTCTTTATACTTGTTTGATTCTATTAATATACTAGGTTGTTTAGCCACATGTGTTAATTTCATGATCAATGTGTCAAAAACAGTGTTTGGGGTAAAAGGTAGAGCCTTGCTAATGACAAATGATGGGAGGCAATATCTAATTTTGAATTCAACAATTAATATCAATAAGAAATGAAATTTAAGATCTACGTATCCATTGTTTCTTGAATTGAATGAATTCATGACATAGATCGTCCACGGGCATGTTTTTCATAAAGAATATACTCATGAAGGTGGAGGAAAAATTTAATTTCAAGGTTATTGCATGAAAAATAGTGCTGGTAACAATAAGAGGAGCCTAATTCACATGAGGTGATTAGAATGTCTCATGCTTTAGAATGTAAACCAGTTCACTTATGTAAGAAATGCAAACCATGATGACTAACTCCTTTGGTTGTTGGATTTAAATAGATTTAGTGTTTTAATGCTCTTTATACTTGTTTGATTCTATTAATATATTAGGTTGTTTAGCCACATGTGTTAATTTCATGATCAATGTGTCAAAAACTGTGTTTGGGGTAAAAAGCTGATCCTTGCTAATGACAAATGATGGGAGGCAATATCTAATTTTGAATTCAACAATTCATATCAATGAGAAATGAAATTTAAGATCAATGACTCCATTGTTTGTTGAATTGAATGAATTCATGATATAGATGGTCCATGGGCATTTTTTTTCATAAAGAATATACTCATTAAGGTTGAGGCAAAATTTAATTTCAAGGTTATTGCATGAAACATAGTCCTGGTAACAATAAGAGGAGCCTAATTCACATGAGGTGATTAGAATGTGTCATGATTTGGGAAATTAAACCAGTTCACTTATGTAAGAAATGCAAACCATGATGACTGACTCCTTTGGTTGATGGATTTAAATAGATTTAGTGTTTTAATGCTCTTTATACTTGTTTCGTTCTATTAATATATTAGGTTGTTTAGTCATATGTGTTAATTTCATGATCAATGTGTCATAAAGTGATTGTGGGGGCCAAAAGAGGAGCCTTGCTAATGACAAATGATGGGAGGCAATATCAAATTTTGAATTCAACAATTAATATTAATAAGAAATCAAATTTAACATTAAGGACTCGATTGTTTGTTAAATTGAATGAATTCATGATATAAATGGTCTATGGGCATTTATTTCATCACGAATATAGTAATGAAGGATGAAGCAAAATTTAATTTCAAGGTTATTGCATGAAAATAATAGTCCGAGTAACAATAAGAGGAGCCTAATTCACATGAGGTGATTAGAATGTCTCATGATTTAGGAATTAAACCAGTTCACATATGTAAGAAATGCAAACCATGATGACTGACTCCTTTGGTTGATTGATTTCAATAGATTTTGTATTTTAATGCTCTTTATACTTGTTTGATTCTATTAATATACTAGGTTGTTTAGCCACATGTGTTAATTTCATGATCAATGTGTCAAAAACTGTGTTTGGGGTAAAAAGCTGATCCTTGCTAATGACAAATGATGGGAGGCATTATCTACTTTTGAATTCAACAATTCATATCAATAAGAAATGAAATTTAAGATCAAGGACTCCATTGTTTGTTAAATTGAATGAATTCATGATATAGATGGTCCATGGGCATTTTTTACATAAAGAATATTCTCATTAAGGTTGAGGGAAAATTTAATTTCAAGGTTATTGCATGAAAAATAGTCCAGGGAATAATCAAAGGAGCCTAATTGACATAAGGTGATTAGAATGTCTCATGATTTAGGAATTAAACCAATTCACATATGTAAGAAATGCAAACCATGATGACTGAGTCCTTTGGTTGATGGATTTAAATAGATTTAGGGATTTAATGCTCTTTATACTTGTTTGATTCTATTAATATATTAGGTTGTTTAGCCACATGTGTTAATTTCATGATCAATGTGTCAAAAACTGTGTTTGGGGTAAAAAGCTGATCCTTGCTAATGACAAATGATGGGAGGCAATATCTAATTTTGAATTCAACAATTCATATCAATGAGAAATGAAATTTAAGATCAATGACTCCATTGTTTGTTGAATTGAATGAATTCATGATATAGATGGTCCATGGGCATTTTTTTCATAAAGAATATACTCATTAAGGTTGAGGCAAAATTTAATTTCAAGGTTATTGCATGAAACATAGTCCTGGTAACAATAAGAGGAGCCTAATTCACATGAGGTGATTAGAATGTGTCATGATTTGGGAATTAAACCAGTTCACTTATGTAAGAAATGCAAACCATGATGACTGACTCCTTTGGTTGATGGATTTAAATAGATTTAGTGTTTTAATGCTCTTTATACTTGTTTCGTTCTATTAATATATTAGGTTGTTTAGTCATATGTGTTAATTTCATGATCAATGTGTCATAAAGTGATTGTGGGGCCAAAAGAGGAGCCTTGCTAATGACAAATGATGGGCGGCGATATCGAATTTTGAATTCAACAATTAATATCAATAAGAAATGAAATTTAACATTAAGGACTCCATTGTTTGTTAAATTGGATGAATTCATGATATAAATGGTCGATGGGCATTTATTTTCATCACGAAATATAGTAATGAAGGATGAAGCAAAATTTAATTTCAAGGTTATTGCATGAAAAATAGTCCGAGTAACAATAAGAGGAGCCTAATTCACATGAGGTGATTAGAATGTCTCATGATTTAGGAATTAAACCAGTTCACATATGTAAGAAATGCAAACCATGATGACTGACTCCTTTGGTTGATGGATTTAAATAGATTTAGTGTTTTAATGCTCTTTATACTTGTTTCGTTCTATTAATATATTAGGTTGTTTAGTCATATGTGTTAATTTCATGATCAATGTGTCATAAAGTGATTGTGGGGCCAAAAGAGGAGCCTTGCTAATGACAAATGATGGGAGGCAATATCAAATTTTGAATTCAACAATTAATATTAATAAGAAATCAAATTTAACATTAAGGACTCGATTGTTTGTTAAATTGAATGAATTCATGATATAAATGGTCTATGGGCATTTATTTCATCACGAATATAGTAATGAAGGATGAAGCAAAATTTAATTTCAAGGTTATTGCATGAAAAATAGTCCGAGTAGTAACAATAAGAGGAGCCTAATTCACATGAGGTGATTAGAATGTCTCATGATTTAGGAATTAAACCAGTTCACATATGTAAGAAATGCAAACCATGATGACTGACTCCTTTGGTTGATGGATTTAAATAGATTTAGTGTTTTAATGCTCTTTATACTTGTTTCGTTCTATTAATATATTAGGTTGTTTAGTCATATGTGTTAATTTCATGATCAATGTGTCATAAAAAGTGATTGTGGGGCCAAAAGAGGAGCCTTGCTAATGACAAATGATGGGAGGCAATATCAAATTTTGAATTCAACAATTAATATTAATAAGAAATCAAATTTAACATTAAGGACTCGATTGTTTGTTTAAATTGAATGAATTCATGATATAAATGGTCTATGGGCATTTATTTCATCACGAATATAGTAATGAAGGATGAGCAAAATTTAATTTCAAGGTTATTGCATGAAAAATAGTCCGAGTAACAATAAGAGGAGCCTAATTCACATGAGGTGATTAGAATGTCTCATGATTTAGGAATTAAACCAGTTCACATATGTAAGAAATGCAAACCATGATGACTGACTCCTTTGGTTGATTGATTTCAATAGATTTTGTATTTTAATGCTCTTTATACTTGTTTGATTCTATTAATATACTAGGTTGTTTAGCCACATGTGTTAATTTCATGATCAATGTGTCAAAAACTGTGTTTGGGGTAAAAAGCTGATCCTTGCTAATGACAAATGATGGGAGGCATTATCTACTTTTGAATTCAACAATTCATATCAATAAGAAATGAAATTTAAGATCAAGGACTCCATTGTTTGTTAAATTGAATGAATTCATGATATAGATGGTCCATGGGCATTTTTTACATAAAGAATATTCTCATTAAGGTTGAGGGAAAATTTAATTTCAAGGTTATTGCATGAAAAATAGTCCAGGGAATAATCAAAGGAGCCTAATTGACATAAGGTGATTAGAATGTCTCATGATTTAGGAATTAAACCAATTCACATATGTAAGAAATGCAAACCATGATGACTGAGTCCCTTTTTGTTGATGGATTTAAATAGATTTAGGGATTTAATGCTCTTTATACTTGTTTGATTTCTATTAATATATTAGGTTGTTTAGCCACATGTGTTAATTTCATGATCAATGTGTCAAAAACTGTGTTTGTTGGGTAAAAAGCTGATCCTTGCTAATGACAAATGATGGGAGGCAATATCTAATTTTGAATTCAACAATTCATATCAATGAGAAATGAAATTTAAGATCAATGACTCCATTGTTTGTTGAATTGAATGAATTCATGATATAGATGGTCCATGGGCATTTTTTTCATAAAGAATATACTCATTAAGGTTGAGGCAAAATTTAATTTCAAGGTTATTGCATGAAACATAGTCCTGGTAACAATAAGAAGAGGAGCCTAATTCACATGAGGTGATTAGAATGTGTCATGATTTGGGAATTAAACCAGTTCACTTATGTAAGAAATGCAAACCATGATGACTGACTCCTTTGGTTGATGGATTTAAATAGATTTAGTGTTTTAATGCTCTTTATACTTGTTTCGTTCTATTAATATATTAGGTTGTTTAGTCATATGTGTTAATTTCATGATCAATGTGTCATAAAAGTGATTGTGGGGCCAAAAGAGGAGCCTTGCTAATGACAAATGATGGGCGGCGATATCGAATTTTGAATTCAACAATTAATATCAATAAGAAATGAAATTTAACATTAAGGACTCCATTGTTTGTTAAATTGGATGAATTCATGATATAAATGGTCGATGGGCATTTATTTCATCACGAATATAGTAATGAAGGATGAAGCAAAATTTAATTTCAAGGTTATTGCATGAAAAAATAGTCCGAGTAACACAATAAGAGGAGCCTAATTCACATGAGGTGATTAGAATGTCTCATGATTTAGGAATTAAACCAGTTCACATATGTAAGAAATGCAAACCATGATGACTGACTCCTTTGGTTGATTGATTTAAATAGATTTAGTCTTTTAATGCTCTTTATACTTGTTTGATTCTATTAATATACTAGGTTGTTTAGCCACATGTGTTAATTTCATGATCAATGTGTCAAAAACAGTGTTTGGGGTAAAAGGTAGAGCCTTGCTAATGACAAATGATGGGAGGCAATATCTAATTTTGAATTCAACTATTAATATCAATAAGAAATGAAATTTAAGATCTACGTATCCATTGTTTCTTGAATTGAATGAATTCATGATATAGATCGTCCATGGGCATGTTTTTCATAAAGAATATACTCATGAAGGTGGAGGAAAAATTTAATTTCAAGGTTATTGCATGAAAAATAGTGCTGGTAACAATAAGAGGAGCCTAATTCACATGAGGTGATTAGAATGTCTCATGATTTAGAATGTAAACCAGTTCACTTATGTAAGAAATGCAAACCATGATGACTGACTCCTTTGGTTGATGGATTTAAATAGATTTAGTGTTTTAATGCTCTTTATACTTGTTTCGTTCTATTAATATATTAGGTTGTTTAGTCATATGTGTTAATTTCATGATCAATGTGTCATAAAGTGATTGTGGGGCCAAAAGAGGAGCCTTGCTAATGACAAATGATGGGCGGCGATATCGAATTTTGAATTCAACAATTAATATCAATAAGAAATGAAATTTAACATTAAGGACTCCATTGTTTGTTAAATTGGATGAATTCATGATATAAATGGTCGATGGGCATTTATTTCATCACGAATATAGTAATGAAGGATGAAGCAAAATTTAATTTCAAGGTTATTGCATGAAAAATAGTCCGAGTAACAATAAGAGGAGCCTAATTCACATGAGGTGATTAGAATGTCTCATGATTTAGGAATTAAACCAGTTCACATATGTAAGAAATGCAAACCATGATGACTGACTCCTTTGGTTGATTGATTTAAATAGATTTAGTCTTTTAATGCTCTTTATACTTGTTTGATTCTATTAATATACTAGGTTGTTTAGCCACATGTGTTAATTTCATGATCAATGTGTCAAAAAAACAGTGTTTGGGGTAAAAGGTAGAGCCTTGCTAATGACAAATGATGGGAGGCAATATCTAATTTTGAATTCAAACAATTAATATCAATAAGAAATGAAATTTAAGATCTACGTATCCATTGTTTCTTGAATTGAATGAATTCATGATATAGATCGTCCATGGGCATGTTTTTCATAAAGAATATACTCATGAAGGTGGAGGAAAAATTTAATTTCAAGGTTATTGCGTGAAAAATAGTGCTGGTAACAATAAGAGGAGCCTAATTCACATGAGGTGATTAGAATGTCTCATGATTTAGAATGTAAACCAGTTCACTTATGTAAGAAATGCAAACCATGATGACTAACTCCTTTGGTTGTTGGATTTAAATAGATTTAGTGTTTTAATGCTCTTTATACTTGTTTGATTCTATTAATATATTAGGTTGTTTAGCCACATGTGTTAATTTCATGATCAATGTGTCAAAAACTGTGTTTGGGGTAAAAAGCTGATCCTTGCTAATGACAAATGATGGGAGGCAATATCTAATTTTGAATTCAACAATTCATATCAATGAGAAATGAAATTTAAGATCAATGACTCCATTGTTTGTTGAATTGAATAAATTCATGATATAGATGGTCCATGGGCATTTTTTTTCATAAAGAATATACTCATTAAGGTTGATGAGGCAAAATTTAATTTCAAGGTTATTGCATGAAACATAGTCCTGGTAACAATAAGAGGAGCCTAATTCACATGAGGTGATTAGAATGTGTCATGATTTGGGAATTAAACCAGTTCACTTATGTAAGAAATGCAAACCATGATGACTGACTCCTTTGGTTGATGGATTTAAATAGATTTAGTGTTTTTTAATGCTCTTTATACTTGTTTCGTTCTATTAATATATTAGGTTGTTTAGTCATATGTGTTAATTTCATGATCAATGTGTCATAAAGTGATTGTGGGGCCAAAAGAGGAGCCTTGCTAATGACAAATGATGGGAGGCAATATCAAATTTTGAATTCAACAATTAATATTAATAAGAAATCAAATTTAACATTAAGGACTCGATTGTTTGTTAAATTGAATGAATTCATGATATAAATGGTCTATGGGCATTTATTTCATCACGAATATAGTAATGAAGGATGAAGCAAAATTTAATTTCAAGGTTATTGCATGAAAAATAGTCCGAGTAACAATAAGAGGAGCCTAATTCACATGAGGTGATTAGAATGTCTCATGATTTAGGAATTAAACCAGTTCACATATGTAAGAAATGCAAACCATGATGACTGACTCCTTTGGTTGATTGATTTCAATAGATTTTGTATTTTAATGCTCTTTATACTTGTTTGATTCTATTAATATACTAGGTTGTTTAGCCACATGTGTTAATTTCATGATCAATGTGTCAAAAACTGTGTTTGGGGTAAAAAGCTGATCCTTGCTAATGACAAATGATGGGAGGCATTATCTACTTTTGAATTCAACAATTCATATCAATAAGAAATGAAATTTAAGATCAAGGACTCCATTGTTTGTTAAATTGAATGAATTCATGATGTAGATGGTCCATGGGCACTTTTTACATAAAGAATATTCTCATTAAGGTTGAGGCAAAATTTAATTTCAAGGTTATTGCATGAAAAATAGTCCAGGGAATAATCAAAGGAGCCTAATTGACATAAGGTGATTAGAATGTCTCATGATTTAGGAATTAAACCAATTCACATATGTAAGAAATGCAAACCATGATGACTGAGTCCTTTGGTTGATGGATTTAAATAGATTTAGGGATTTAATGCTCTTTATACTTGTTTGATTCTATTAATATATTAGGTTGTTTAGCCACATGTGTTAATTTCATGATCAATGTGTCAAAAAGTGTGTTTTGGGTCAAAAGAGGAGCCTTGCTAATGACAAATGATGGGCGGCGATATCCAATTTTGAATTCAACAATTAATATCAATAAGAAATGAAATTTAATATTAAGGACTCCATTGTTTGTTAAATTGAATGAATTCCTGATATAAATGGTCGATGGACATTTATTTCATCACGAATATAGTAATGAAGGATGAAGCAAAATTTAATTTCAAGGTTATTGCATAAAAAATAGTCCGAGTAACAATAAGAGGAGCCTAATCCACATGAGGTGATTAGAATGTCTCATGATTTAGGAATTAAACCAGTTCACATATGTAAGAAATGCAAACCATGATGACTGACTCCTTTGGTTGATTGATTTAAATAGATTTAGTCTTTTAATGCTCTTTATACTTGTTTGATTCAATTAATATACTAGGTTGTTTAGCCACATGTGTTAATTTCATCATCAATGCGTCAAAAACTGTGTTTGGGGTAAAAAGCGGAGCCTTGCTAATAATAAATGATGGGAGGCAATATCTAATTTTGAATTCATCAATTAATATCAATCAGAAATGAAATTTAAGATCTACGAATCTAATGTTTGTTGAATTGAATGAATTCATGATATAGATCGTCCATGGGCATTTTTTTCATAAAGAATATACTCATTAAGGTTGAGGAAAATTTTAATTTAAAGGTTATTGCAAGAAAAATAGTCCTGGTAACAATAAGAGGAGCCTAATTCACATGAGGTGATTAGAATGTCTCATGATTTAGAATGTAAACCAGTTCACTTATGTAAGAAATGCAAACCATGATGACTAACTCCTTTGGTTGTTGGATTTAAATAGATTTAGTGTTTTAATGCTTTTTATACTTGTTTGATTCTATTAATATATTAGGTTTTTTAGCCACATGTGTTAATTTCATGATTAATGTGTCAAAAACTGTGTTTGGGGTAAAAAGCTGATCCTTGCTAATGACAAATGATGGGAGGCAATATCTAATTTTGAATTCAACAATTCATATCAATGAGAAATGAAATTTAAGATCTATGACTTCATTGTTTGTTGAATTGAATGAATTCATGATATAGATGGTCCATGGGCATTTTTTTCATAAAGAATATACTCATTAAGGTTGAGGCAAAATTTAATTTCAAGGTTATTGCATGAAACATAGTCCTGGTAACAATAAGAGGAGCCTAATTCACATGAGGTGATTAGAATGTGTCATGATTTAGGAATTAAACCAGTTCACATATGTAAGAAATGCAAACCATGATGACTGACTCCTTTGGTTGATTGATTTAAATAGATTTAGTCTTTTAATGCTCTTTATACTTGTTTGATTCTATTAATATACTAGGTTGTTTAGCCACATGTGTTAATTTCATGATCAATGTGTCAAAAACAGTGTTTGGGGTAAAAAGCAGAGCCTTGCTAATAACAAATGATGGGAGGCAATATCTAATTTTGAATTCAACAATTAATATCAATAAGAAATGAAATTTAAGATCTACGTATCCATTGTTTCTTGAATTGAATGAATTCATGATATAGATCGTCCATGGGCATGTTTTTCATAAATAATATACTCATTAAGGTTGAGGAAAATTTTAATTTCAAGGTTATTGCATGAAAAATAGTGCTGGTAACAATAAGAGGAGCCTAATTCACATAAGCTGATTAGAATGTCTCATGATTTAGAATGTAAACCAGTTCACTTATGTATGAAATGAAAACCATGATGACTAACTCCTTTGGTTGTTGGATTTAAATACATTTATTGTTTTAATGCTCTTTATACTTGTTTGATTCTATTAATATATTAGGTTGTTTAGCCACATGTGTTAATTTCATGATCAATGTGTCAAAAACTGTGTTTGGGGTAAAAAGCTGATCCTTGCTAATGACAAATGATGGGAGGCAATATCTAATTTTGAATTCAACAATTCATATCAATGAGAAATGAAATTTAAGATCAATGACTCCATTGTTTGTTGAATTGAATGAATTCATGATATAGATGGTCCATGGGCATTTTTTTCATAAAGAATATACTCATTAAGGTTGAGGCAAAATTTAATTTCAAGGTTATTGCATGAAACATAGTCCTGGTAACAATAAGAGGAGCCTAATTCACATGAGGTGATTAGAATGTGTCATGATTTAGGAATTAAAGCAGTTCACTTATGTAAGAAATGCAAACCATGATGACTGACTCCTTTGGTTGATGGATTTAAATAGATTTAGTGTTTTAATGCTCTTTATACTTGTTTCGTTCTATTAATATATTAGGTTGTTTAGTCATATGTGTTAATTTCATGATCAATGTGTCATAAAGTGAATGTGGGGTCAAAAGAGGAGCCTTGCTAATGACAAATGATGGGAGGCAATATCAAATTTTGAATTCAACAATTAATATTAATAGGAAATCAAATTTAACATTAAGGACTGGATTGTTTGTTAAATTGAATGAATTCATGATATAAATAGTCTATGGGCATTTATTTCATCACGAATATAGTAATGAAGGATGAAGCAAAATTTAATTTCAAGGTTATTGCATGAAAAATAGTCCGAGTAACAATAAGAGGAGCCTAATTCACATGAGGTGATTAGAATGTCTCATGATTTAGGAATTAAACCAGTTCACATATGTAAGAAATGCAAACCATGATGACTGACTCCTTTGGTTGATTGATTTAAATAGATTTAGTCTTTTAATGCTCTTTATACTTGTTTGATTCTATTAATATACTAGGTTGTTTAGCCACATGTGTTAATTTCATGATCAATGTGTCAAAAAGTGTGTTTTGGGTCAAAAGAGGAGCCTTCCTAATGACAAATGATGGGCGGCGATATCGAATTTTGAATTCAACAATTAATATCAATAAGAAATGAAATTTAATATTAAGGACTCCATTGTTTGTTAAATTGAATGAATTCCTGATATAAATGGTCGATGGACATTTATTTCATCACGAATATAGTAATGAAGGATGAAGCAAAATTTAATTTCAAGGTTATTGCATCAAAAAATAGTCCGAGTAACAATAAGAGGAGCCTAATCCACATGAGGTGATTAGAATGTCTCATGATTTAGGAATTAAACCAGTTCACATATGTAAGAAATGCAAACCATGATGACTGACTCCTTTGGTTGATTGATTTAAATAGATTTAGTCTTTTAATGCTCTTTATACTTGTTTGATTCAATTAATATACTAGGTTGTTTAGCCACATGTGTTAATTTCATGATCAATGCGTCAAAAACTGTGTTTGGGGTAAAAAGCGGAGCCTTGCTAATAACAAATGATGGGAGGCAATATCTAATTTTGAATTCATCAATTAATATCAATAAGAAATGAAATTTAAGATCTACGAATCCATTGTTTGTTGAATTGAATGAATTCATGATATAGATCGTCCATGGGCATTTTTTTTTCATAAAGAATATACTCATTAAGGTTGAGGAAAAATTTTAATTTAAAGGTTATTGCAAGAAAAATAGTCCTGGTGGTAACAATAAGAGGAGCCTAATTCACATGAGGTGATTAGAATGTCTCATGATTTAGAATGTAAACCAGTTCACTTTATGTAAGAAATGCAAACCATGATGACTAACTCCTTTGGTTGTTGGATTTAAATAGATTTAGTGTGTTTTAATGCTTTTTATACTTGTTTGATTCTATTAATATATTAGGTTTTTTTAGCCACATGTGTTAATTTCATGATTAATGTGTCAAAAACTGTGTTTGGGGTAAAAAAGCTGATCCTTGCTAATGACAAATGATGGGAGGCAATATCTAATTTTGAATTCAACAATTCATATCAATGAGAAATGAAATTTAAGATCTATGACTTCATTGTTTGTTTGAATTGAATGAATTCATGATATAGATGGTCCATGGGCATTTTTTTTCATAAAGAATATACTCATTAAAGGTTGAGGCAAAAATTTAATTTCAAGGTTATTGCATGAAACATAGTCCTGGTAACAATAAGAGGAGCCTAATTCACATGAGGTGATTAGAATGTGTCATGATTTAGGAATTAAACCAGTTCACATATGTAAGAAATGCAAACCATGATGACTGACTCCTTTGGTTGATTGATTTAAATAGATTTAGTCTTTTAATGCTCTTTATACTTGTTTGATTCTATTAATATACTAGGTTGTTTAGCCACATGTGTTAATTTCATGATCAATGTGTCAAAAACAGTGTTTGGGGTAAAAAGCAGAGCCTTGCTAATAACAAATGATGGGAGGCAATATCTAATTTTTGAATTCAACAAATTAATATCAATAAGAAATGAAAATTTAAGATCTACGTATCCATTGTTTCTTGAATTGAATGAATTCATGATATAGATCGTCCATGGGGCATGTTTTTTTCATAAAATAATATACTCATTAAGGTTGAGAGGAAAATTTTAATTTCAAGGTTATTGCATGAAAAATAGTGCTGGTAACAATAAGAGGAGCCTAATTCACATAAGCTGATTAGAATGTCTCATGATTTAGAATGTAAACCAGTTCACTTATGTATGAAATGAAAACCATGATGACTAACTCCTTTGGTTGTTGGATTTAAATACATTTATTGTTTTAATGCTCTTTATACTTGTTTGATTCTATTAATATATTAGGTTGTTTAGCCACATGTGTTAATTTCATGATCAATGTGTCATAAAGTGATTGTGGGGCCAAAAGAGGAGCCTTGCTAATGACAAATGATGGGAGGCAATATCAAATTTTGAATTCAACAATTAATATTAATAAGAAATCAAATTTAACATTAAGGACTCGATTGTTTGTTAAATTGAATGAATTCATGATATAAATGGTCTATGGGCATTTATTTCATCACGAATATAGTAATGAAGGATGAAGCAAAATTTAATTTCAAGGTTATTGCATGAAAAAATAGTCCGAGTAAACAATAAGAGGAGCCTAATTTCACATGAGGTGATTAGAATGTCTCATGATTTAGGAATTAAACCAGTTCACATATGTAAGAAATGCAAACCATGATGACTGACTCCTTTGGTTGATTGATTTCAAATAGATTTTGTATTTTAATGCTCTTTATACTTGTTTGATTCTATTAATATACTAGGTTGTTTAGCCACATGTGTTAATTTCATGATCAATGTGTCAAAAAACTGTGTTTTGGGTAAAAAGCTGATCCTTGCTAATGACAAATGATGGGAGGCATTATCTACTTTTTGAATTCAACAATTCATATCAATAAGAAATGAAATTTAAGATCAAGGACTCCATTGTTTGTTAAATTGAATGAATTCATGATGTAGAGATGGTCCATGGGCACTTTTTACATAAAGAATATTCTCATTAAGGTTGAGGCAAAATTTAATTTCAAGGTTATTGCATGAAAAATAGTCCAGGGAATAATCAAAAGGAGCCTAATTGACATAAGGTGATTAGAATGTCTCATGATTTAGGAATTAAAACCAATTCACATATGTAAGAAATGCAAACCATGATGACTGAGTCCTTTGGTTGATGGATTTTAAATAGATTTAGGGATTTAATGCTCTTTATACTTGTTTGATTCTATTAATATATTAGGTTGTTTAGCCACATGTGTTAATTTCATGATCAATGTGTCAAAAAGTGTGTTTTGGGTCAAAAGAGGAGCCTTGCTAATGACAAATGATGGGCGGCGATATCCAATTTTGAATTCAACAATTAATATCAATAAGAAATGAAATTTAATATTAAGGACTCCATTGTTTGTTAAATTGAATGAATTCCTGATATAAATGGTCGATGGACATTTATTTCATCACGAATATAGTAATGAAGGATGAAGCAAAATTTAATTTCAAGGTTATTGCATAAAAAATAGTCCGAGTAACAATAAGAGGAGCCTAATCCACATGAGGTGATTAGAATGTCTCATGATTTAGGAATTAAACCAGTTCACATATGTAAGAAATGCAAACCATGATGACTGACTCCTTTGGTTGATTGATTTAAATAGATTTAGTCTTTTAATGCTCTTTATACTTGTTTGATTCAATTAATATACTAGGTTGTTTAGCCACATGTGTTAATTTCATCATCAATGCGTCAAAAACTGTGTTTGGGGTAAAAAGCGGAGCCTTGCTAATAATAAATGATGGGAGGCAATATCTAATTTTGAATTCATCAATTAATATCAATCAGAAATGAAATTTAAGATCTACGAATCTAATGTTTGTTGAATTGAATGAATTCATGATATAGATCGTCCATGGGCATTTTTTTCATAAAGAATATACTCATTAAGGTTGAGGAAAATTTTAATTTAAAGGTTATTGCAAGAAAAATAGTCCTGGTAACAATAAGAGGAGCCTAATTCACATGAGGTGATTAGAATGTCTCATGATTTAGAATGTAAACCAGTTCACTTATGTAAGAAATGCAAACCATGATGACTAACTCCTTTGGTTGTTGGATTTAAATAGATTTAGTGTTTTAATGCTTTTTATACTTGTTTGATTCTATTTAATATATTAGGTTTTTTAGCCACATGTGTTAATTTCATGATTAATGTGTCAAAAACTGTGTTTGGGGTAAAAAGCTGATCCTTGCTAATGACAAATGATGGGAGGCAATATCTAATTTTGAATTCAACAATTCATATCAATGAGAAATGAAATTTAAGATCTATGACTTCATTGTTTGTTGAATTGAATGAATTCATGATATAGATGGTCCATGGGCATTTTTTTTCATAAAGAAATATACTCATTAAGGTTGAGGCAAAATTTAATTTCAAGGTTATTGCATGAAACATAGTCCTGGTAACAATAAGAGGAGCCTAATTCACATGAGGTGATTAGAATGTGTCATGATTTAGGAATTAAACCAGTTCACATATGTAAGAAATGCAAACCATGATGACTGACTCCTTTGGTTGATTGATTTAAATAGATTTAGTCTTTTAATGCTCTTTATACTTGTTTGATTCTATTAATATACTAGGTTGTTTAGCCACATGTGTTTAATTTCATGATCAATGTGTCAAAAACAGTGTTTGGGGTAAAAAGCAGAGCCTTGCTAATAACAAAATGATGGGAGGCAATATCTAAATTTTGAATTCAACAATTAATATCAATAAGAAATGAAAATTTAAGATCTACGTATCCATTGTTTCTTGAATTGAATGAATTCATGATATAGATCGTCCATGGGCATGTTTTTCATAAAAAAAATATACTCATTAAGGTTGAGGAAAAATTTTAATTTCAAGGTTATTGCATGAAAAATAGTGCTGGTAACAAATAAGAGGAGCCTAATTCACATAAGCTGATTAGAATGTCTCATGATTTAGAATGTAAACCAGTTCACTTATGTATGAAATGAAAAACCATGATGACTAACTCCTTTGGTTGTTGGATTTAAATACATTTATTGTTTTAATGCTCTTTATACTTGTTTGATTCTATTAATATATTAGGTTGTTTAGCCACATGTGTTAATTTCATGATCAATGTGTCAAAAACTGTGTTTGGGGTAAAAAGCTGATCCTTGCTAATGACAAATGATGGGAGGCAATATCTAATTTTGAATTCAACAATTCATATCAATGAGAAATGAAATTTAAGATCAATGACTCCATTGTTTGTTGAATTGAATGAATTCATGATATAGATGGTCCATGGGCATTTTTTTCATAAAGAATATACTCATTAAGGTTGAGGCAAAATTTAATTTCAAGGTTATTGCATGAAACATTGTCCCGGTAACAATAAGAGGAGCCTAATTCACATGAGGTGATTAGAATGTGTCATGATTTAGGAATTAAAGCAGTTCACTTATGTAAGAAAGGCAAACCATGATGACTGACTCCTTTGGTTGATGGATTTAAATAGATTTAGTGTTTTAATGCTCTTTATACTTGTTTCGTTTTATTAATATATTAGGTTGTTTAGCCATATGTGTTAATTTCATGATCAATGTGTCATAAAGTGATTGTGGGGTCAAAAGAGGAGCCTTGCTAATGACAAATGATGGGAGGCAATATCGAATTTTGAATTCAACAATTAATATTAATAAGAAATCAAATTTAACATTAAGGACTCCATTGTTTGTTAAATTGAATGAATTCATGATATAAATGGTCTATGGGCATTTATTTCATCACGAATATAGTAATGAAGGATGAAGCAAAATTTAATTTCAAGGTTATTGCATAAAAAATAGTCTGAGTAACAATAAGAGGAGCCTAATTCACATGAGGTGATTAAAATGTCTCATGATTTAGGAATTAAACCAATTCACATATGTAAGAAATGCAAACCATGATGACTGACTCCTTTGGTTGATTGATTTAAATATATTTAGTCTTTTAATGCTCTTTATACTTGTTTGATTCTATTAATATACTAGGTTGTTTAGCCACATGTGTTAATTTCATGATCAATGTGTCAAAAACTGTGTTTGGGGTAAAAAGCTGATCCTTGCTAATGACAAATGATGTGAGGCATTATCTCATTTTGAATTCAGCAATTCATATCAATAAGAAATGAAATTTAAGATCAAGGACTCCATTGTTTGTTAATTTGAATGAATTCATGATATAGATAGTCCATGGGCATTTTTTACATAAAGAATATTCTCATTAAGGTTAAGGCAAAATTTAATTTCAAGGTTATTGCATGAAAAATAGTCCAGGGAATAATTAGAGGAGCCTAATTCACATAAGATGATTAGAATGTCTCATGATTTAGGAATTAAACCAATTCACATATGCAAGAAATGCAAACCATGATGACTGAGTCCTTTGGTTGATCGATTTAAATAGATTTAGGGTTTTAATGGTCTTTATACTTGTTTGATTCTATTAATATACTAGGTTGTTTAGCCACATGTGTTAATTTCATGATCAATGTGTCAAACAGTGTGTTTTGGGTCAAAAGAGGAGCCTTCCTAATGACAAATGATGGGCGGCGATATCGAATTTTGAATTCAACAATTAATATCAATAAGAAATGAAATTTAACATTAAGGACTCCATTGTTTGTTAAATTGAATGAATTCATGATATAAATGGTCGATGGGCATTTATTTCATCACGAATATAGTAATGAAGGATGAAGCAAAATTTAATTTCAAGGTTATTGCATGAAAAATAGTCCAAGTAACAATAAGAGGAGCCTAATTGACATGCGGTGATTAGAATGTCTCCTGATTTATGAATTAAACCAGTTCATATATGTAAGAAATGCAAACCATGATGACTGACTCCTTTGGTTGATTGATTTCAATAGATTTTGTATTTTAATGCTCTTTATACTTGTTTGATTCTATTAATATACTAGGTTGTTTAGCCATATGTGTTAATTTCATGATCAATGTGTCAAAAACTGTGTTTGGGGTAAAAAGCTGATCCTTGCTAATGACAAATGATGGGAGGCATTATCTATTTTTGAATTCAACAATTCATATCAATAAGAAATGAAATTTAAGATCAAGGACTCCATTGTTTGTTAAATTGAATGAATTCATGATATAGATGGTCCATGGGCATTTTTTACATAAAGAATATTCTCAATAAGGTTGAGGTAAAA
>JBAPLH010002394.1:0-16700 GCA_037897445.1 Ceriops zippeliana
CAATTAATATTCAATAGAAATGAAATTTAAGATCAAGGAATCCATTGTTTGTTAAATTCCATGAATTTCATGATTATAGATGGTCCACCATGGGCATTTTTTTCATAAAGAATATACTTATTAAGGTTGAGGCAAAATTTAATTTTAAGGTTATTGCATGAAAAATAGTCCTGGTAACAATAAGAGAGGCCTAATTCACATGTGGTGATTAGAATGTCTAATGATTTATGAATTAAACTAGTTCACTTATGTAAGAAATGCAAACCAAGATGACTGACTCCTATGGCTGATGGATTTAAATAGATTTAGCGTTTTAATGCTCTTTATGCTTCTTTGATTCTATTAATATACTAAGTTGTTTAGCCACGTGTGTTAATTTCGTGATCAATGTGTCAAAAAGTGTGTTTGGGGTCAAAAGAGGAGCCTTGCTAATGACAAATGATGGGAGGCAATATCGAATTTTGAATTCAACAATTAATATTAATAAGAAATGAAATTTAAGATCAAGGAAGCCATTGTTTGTTAAATTGAATGAATTCATGATATAGATGGTCCATGGACATTTTTTTCAGAAAGAATATACTTATTATCGTTGAGGCAAAATTTAATTTCAAGGTTATTGCATGAAAAATAGTGGTGGTAACAATAAGAGGAGCCTAATTCACATGAGGTGATTAGAATGTCTAATGATTTATGAATTAAACCAGTTCACTTATGTAAGAAATGCAAACCAAGATGACTGACTCCTTTGGCTGATGGATTTAAATACATTTAGTGTTTTAATGCTCTTTATACTTGTTTGATTCTATTAATATACTAGGTTGTTTAGCCACATGTGTTAATTTCGTGATCAATGTGTCAAAAAGTGTGTTTGGTATCAAAAGAGGAGCCTTGCTAAAGACAAATGATGGGAGGCAATATCGAATTTTGAATTCAACTAATTAATATCAATAAGAAATGAAATTTAAGATAAAGGACTCCATTATTTGTTAAATTGAATAAATTCATGATATAGATAGTCCATGGGCATTTATTTCATAACGAATATAGTCATTAAGGATGAAGCAAAATTTAATTTCAAGATTATTGCATGACAAATAGTCCCGGTAACAATAAGAGGAGACTAATTCACATGAGGTGATTAGAATGTCTCATGATTTAGGAATTAAACTAGTTCACATACGTATGAAATGCAAACCATGATGACTGACTCCTTTAGTTGATGGATTTAAATAGATTTATTGTGTTAAGTCTCTTTATACTTGTTTGATTCTATTAATATACTAGGTTGTTTAGACATATGTCTTAGTTTCATGATCAATGTGTCAAAAAGTGTGTTTGGGGTCAAAAGAGGAGCCTTGCTAATGATGAATGATGGGACACAATATCTAATTTTGAATTCAACAATTAATATCAATAAGAAATGAAATTTAAGATGAAGGAATCCATTGTTTGTTAAATTCCATGAATTCATGATATAGATGGTCCACGGGCATTTTTTTCATAAAGAATATACTTATTAAGGTTGAGGCAAAATTTAATTTTAAGGTTATTGCATGAAAAATAGTCCTGGTAACAATAAGAGAGGCCTAATTCACATGAGTTGATTAGAATGTCTACTGATTTATGAATTAAACCAGTTCACTTATGTAAGAAATGCAAACCAAGATGACTGACTCCTTTGGCTGATGGATTTAAATAGATTTAGCGATTTTTAATGTGCTTTTTATGCTTCTTTGATTCTATTTAATATACTAGGTTGTTTAGCCACATGTGTTAATTTCGTGATCAATGTGTCAAAAAGTGTGTTTGGTATCAAAAGAGGAGCCTTGCTAATGACAAATGATGGGAGGCAATATCGAATTTTGAATTCAACAATTAATATCAATAAGAAATGAAATTTAAGATCAAGGACTCCATTATTTGTTAAATGGAATAAATTCATGATATAGATGGTCCATGGGCATTTATTTCATAACGAATATAGTCATTAAGGATGAAGCAAAATTTAATTTCAAGGTTATTGCATGACAAATAGTCCCGGTAACAATAAGAGGAGACTAATTCACATGACGTGATTAGAATGTCTCATGATTTAGGAATTAAACTAGTTCACATATGTATAAAATGCAAACCATGATGACTGACTCCTTTAGTTGATGGATTTAAATAGATTTAGTGTGTTAAGTCTCTTTATACTTGTTTGATTCTATTAATATACTAGATTGTTTAGACACATGTCTTAGTTTCATGATCAATGTGTCAAAAAGTGTGTTTGGGGTCAAAAGAGGAGCCTTGCTAATGATGAATGATGGGACACAATATCTAATTTTGAATTCAACAATTAATATCAATAAGAAATGAAATTTAAGATCAAGGAATCCATTGTTTGTTAAATTCCATGAATTCATGATATAGATGGTCCATGGGCATTTTTTTCATAAAGAATATACTTATTAAGGTTGAGGCAAAATTTAATTTTAAGGTTATTGCATGAAAAATAGTCCTGGTAACAATAAGAGAGGCCTAATTCACATGTGGTGATTAGAATGTCTAATGATTTATGAATTAAACCAGTTCACTTATGTAAGAAATGCAAACCAAGATGACTGACTCCTTTGGCTGATGGATTTAAATAGATTTAGCGTTTTAATGCTCTTTATACTTGTTTGATTCTATTAATATACTAGGTTGTTTAGACACATGTGTTAATTTCATGATCAATGTGTCAAAAAATGTGTTTGGGGTCAAAAGAGGAGCCTTGCTAATGATGAATGATGGGATGCAATATCTAATTTTGAATTCAACAATTAATATCAATAAGAAAAGAAATTTAAGATCAAGGAATCCATTGTTTGTTAAATTGAATATGAATTCATGATATAGATGGTCCATGGGGGCATTTTTTTCATAAAGAATATACTTATTAAGGTTGAGGCAAAATTTAATTTTCAAGGTTATTGCATGAAAAATTGTCCTGGAAACAATAAGAGAGGCCTAATTCACATGAGGTGATTAGAATGTCTAATGATTTATGAATTAAACCAGTTCACTTATGTAAGAAATGCAAACCAAGATGACTGACTCCTTTGGCTGATGGATTTAAATAGATTTAGCGTTTTAATGCTCTTTATACTTCTTTGATTCTATTAATATACTAGGTTGTTTAGCCACATGTGTTAATTTCGTGATCAATGTGTCAAAAAGTGTGTTTAGGATCAAAAGAGGAGCCTTGCTAATGACAAATGATGGGAGGCAATATCGAATTTTGAATTCAACAATTAATATCAATAAGAAATGAAATTCAAGATCAAGGACTCCATTATTTGTTAAATTGAATAAATTCATGATATAGATGGTCTATGGGCATTTATTTCATAACAAATATAGTCATTAAGGATGAAACAAAATTTAATTTCAAGGTTATTGCATGACAAATAGTCCTAGTAACAATTAGAGGAGCCTAATTCACATGAGGTGATTAGAATGTCTCATGATTTAGGAATTAAACTAGTTCACATATGTATGAAATGCAAACCATGATGACTGACTCCTTTAGTTGATGGATTTAAATAGATTTAGTGTGTTAAGTCTCTTTATACTTGTTTGATTCTATTAATATACTAGGTTGTTTAGACACATGTCTTAATTTCATGATCAATGTGTCAAAAAATGTGTTTGGGGTCAAAAGAGGAGCCTTGCTAATGATGAATGATGGGATGCAATATCTAATTTTGAATTCAACAATTAATATCAATAAGAAAAGAAATTTAAGATCAAGGAATCCATTGTTTGTTAAATTGAATAAATTCATGATATAGATGGTCCACGGACATTTTTTTCAGAAAGAATATACTTATTAACGTGGAGGCAAAATTTAATTTCAAGGTTATTGCATGAAAGATAGTGCTGGTAACAATAAGAGGAGCCTAATTCACATGAGGTGATTAGAATGTCTAATGATTTATGAATTAAACCAGTTCACTTATGTAAGAAATGCAAACCAAGATGACTGACTCCTTTGGTTGATGGATTTAAATAGATTTAGTGTTTTAATGCTCCTTATACTTGTTTGATTCTATTAATCTACTAGATTGTTTGGCCACATGTGTTAATTTCATGATCAATGTGTGAAAAAGTGTGTTTGGGATCAACAGAGGAGCCTTGCTAATGACAAATGGTGGGAGGCAATATCGAATTTTGAATTCAACAATTAATATCAATAAGAAATGAAATTTAAGATCAAGGACTCCATTCTTTGTTAAATTGAATAAATTCATGATATAGATGGTCCATGGGCATTTATTTCATAACGAATATAGTCATTAAGGTTGAAGAAAATTTTTATTTCAAGGTTATTGCATGACAAATGGTCTTGGTAACAATAAGTGGAGCCTAATTCACATGAGGTGATTAGAATGTCTCATGATTTAGGAATTAAACTAGTTCACATATGTCAGAAATGCAAACCATGATGACTGACTCCTTTGGTTGATGGATTTAAATAGATTTAGTGTTTTAATGCTTTTTATACTTGTTTGATTCTATTAATATACTAGGTTGTTTGGCCACGTCTGTTAATTTCGTGATGAATGTGTTGAAAAGTGTGTTTGGGATCAAAAGAGGAGCCTTGCTAATGACAAATGATGGGAGGCAATATTGAATTTTGAATTCAACAATTAATATCAATAAGAAATGAAATTTAAGATCAAGGAAATCATTGTTTGTTAAATTGAATAAATTCATGATATAGATGGTCCACGGACATTTTTTTCAGAAAGAATATACTTATTAACGTGGAGGCAAAATTTAATTTCAAGGTTATTGCATGAAAAATAGTGCTGGTAACAATAAGAGGAGCCTAATTCACATGAGGTGATTAGAATGTCTAATGATTTATGAATTAAACCAGTTCACTTATGTAAGAAATGCAAACCAAGATGACTGACTTTGGTTGATGGATTTAAATAGATTTAGTGTTTTAATGCTCCTTATACTTGTTTGATTCTATTAATCTACTAATTGTTTGGCCACATGTGTTAATTTCATGATCAATGTGTGAAAAAGTGTGTTTGGGATCAACAGAGGAGCCTTGCTAATGACAAATGGTGGGAGGCAATATCGAATTTTGAATTCAACAATTAATATCAATAAGAAATGAAATTTAAGATCAAGGACTCCATTCTTTGTTAAATTGAATAAATTCATGATATAGATGGTCCTATGGGCATTTATTTCATAACGAATATAGTCATTAAGGTTGAAGAAAATTTTTATTTCAAGGTTATTGCATGACAAATGGTCTTGGTAACAATAAAGGAGCCTAATTCACATGAGGTGATTAGAATGTCTCATGATTTAGGAATTAAACTAGTTCACATATGTCAGAAATGCAAACCATGATGACTGACTCCTTTGGTTGATGGATTTAAATAGATTTAGTGTTTTTAATGCTTTTTTATACTTGTTTGATTCTATTAATATACTAGGTTGTTTAGCCACGTGTGTTAATTTCGTGATCAATGTGTCAAAAAGTGTGTTTGGGGTCAAAAGAGGAGCCTTGCTAATGACAAATGATGGGAGGCAATATCGAATTTTGAATTCAACAATTAATATCAATAAGAAATGAAATTTAAGATCAAGGAATCCATTGTTTGTTAAATTGAATGAATTCATGATATAGATGGTCCATGGACATTTTTTTCAGAAAGAATATACTTATTAACGTGGAGGCAAAATTTAATTTCAAGGTTATTGCATGAAAAATAGTGCTGGTAACAATAAGAGGAGCCTAATTCACATGAGGTGATTAGAATGTCTAATGATTTATGAATTAAACCAGTTCACTTATGTAAGAAATGCAAACCAAGATGACTGACTCCTTTGGTTGATGGATTTAAATAGATTTAGTGTTTTAATGCTCTTTATACTTGTTTGATTCTATTAATCTACTAGGTTGTTTAGCCACATGTGTTAATTTCATGATCAATGTGTGAAAAAGTGTGTTTGGGATCAACAGAGGAGCCTTGCTAATGACAAATGGTGGGAGGCAATATTGAATTTTGAATTCAACAATTAATATCAATAAGAAATGAAATTTAAGATCAAGGACTCCATTCTTTGTTAAATTGAATAAATTCATGATATAGATGGTCCATGGGCATTTATTTCATAACGAATATAGTCATTAAGGTTGAAGAAAATTTTTATTTCAAGGTTATTGCATGACAAATAATCCCGGTAACAATAAGAGGAGCCTAATTCACATGAGGTGATTAGAATGTCTCATGATTTAGGAATTAAACTAGTTCACATATGTAAGAAATGCAAACCATGATGACTGACTCCTTTGGTTGATGGATTTAAATAGATTTAGTGTTTTAATGCTTTTTATACTTGTTTGATTTTATTAATATACTAGGTTGTTTAGCCACGTGTGTTAATTTCGTGATCAATGTGTCAAAAAGTGTCTTTGGGGTCAAAAGAGGAGCCTTGCTTATGACAAATGATGGGAGGCAATATCAAATTTTGAATTCAACAATTAATATCAATAAGAAATGAAATTTAAGATCAAGGAATCCATTGTTTGTTAAATTGAATGAATTCATGATATAGATGGTCCATGGACATTTTTTTCAGAAAGAATATACTTATTAACGTTGAGGCAAAATTTAATTTCAAGGTTATTGCATGAAAAATAGTGCTGGTAACAATAAGAGGAGCCTAATTCACATGAGGTGATTAGAATGTCTAATGATTTATGAATTAAACCAGTTCACTTATGTAAGAAATGCAAACCAAGATGACTGACTCCTTTGGCTGATGGATTTAAATAGATTTAGTGTTTTAATGCTCTTTATACTTGTTTGATTCTATTAATATACTAGGTTGTTTAGCCACATGTGTTAATTTCGTGATCAATGTGTCAAAAAGTGTGTTTGGTATCAAAAGAGGAGCCTTGCTAATGACAAATGATGGGAGGCAATATCGAATTTTGAATTCAACAATTAATATCAATAAGAAATGAAATTTAAGATCAAGGACTCCATTATTTGTTAAATTGAATAAATTCATGATATAGATAGTCCATGGGCATTTATTTCATAACGAATATAGTCATTAAGGATGAAGCAAAATTTAATTTCAAGGTTACTGCATGACAAATAGTCCCGGTAACAATAAGAGAAGCCTAATTCACATGAGGTGATTAGAATGTCTCATGATTTAGGAATTAAACTAGTTCACATATGTATGAAATGCAAACCATGATGACTGACTCCTTTAGTTGATGGATTTAAATAGATTTAGTGTGTTAAGTGTCTTTATACTTGTTTGATTCTATTAATATACTAGGTTGTTTAGACACATGTCTTAGTTTCATGATCAATGTGTCAAAAAGTGTGTTTGGGGTCAAAAGAAGAGCCTTGCTAATGATGAATGATGGGACACAATATCTAATTTTGAATTCAACAATTAATATCAATAAGAAATGAAATTTAAGATTAAGGAATCCATTGTTAGTTAAATTCCATGAATTCATGATATAGATGGTCCATGGGCATTTTTTTCATAAAGAATATACTTATTAAGGTTGAGGAAAAATTTAATTTTAAGGTTATTGCATGAAAAATACTCCTGGTAACAATAAGAGAGTCCTAATTCACATGAGGTGATTAGAATGTCTAATGATTTATGAATTAAACCAGTTCACTTATGTAAGAAATGCAAACCAAGATGACTGACTCCTTTGGTTGATGGATTTAAATAGATTTAGTGTTTTAATGCTCTTTATACTTGTTTGATTCTATTAATATACTAGGTTGTTTAGCCACATGTGTTAATTTCGTGATCAATGTGTGTCAAAAAGTGTGTGTTTGGGATCAATAGAGGAGCCTTGCTAATGACAAATGGTGGGAGGCAATATCGAATTTTGAATTCAACAATTAATATCAATAAGAAATGAAATTTAAGATCAAGGACTCCATTCTTTGTTAAATTGAATAAATTCATGATATAGATGGTCCATGGGCATTTATTTCATAACGAATATAGTCATTAAGGTTGAAGCAAATTTTAATTTCAAGGTTATTGCATGACAAATGGTCTTCGTAACAATAAGTGGAGCCTAATTCACATGAGGTGATTAGAATGTCTCATGATTTAGGAATTAAACTAGTTCACATATGTATGAAATGCAAACCATGATGACTGACTCCTTTAGTTGATGGATTTAAATAGATTTAGTGTGTTAAGTCTCTTTATACTTGTTTGATTCTATTAATATACTAGGTTGTTTAGACACATGTCTTAATTTCATGATCAATGTGTCAAAAAATGTGTTTGGGGTCAAAAGAGGAGCCTTGCTAATGATGAATGATGGGACACAATATCTAATTTTGAATTCAACAATTAATATCAATAAGAAATGAAATTTAAGATCAAGCAATCCATTGTTTGTTAAATTCCATGAATTCATGATATATAGATGGTCCATGGGCATTTTTTTCATAAAGAATATACTTATTAAGGTTGAGGCAAAATTTAATTTTAAGGTTATTGCATGAAAAATAGTCCTGGTAACAATAAGAGAGGCCTAATTCACATGTGGTGATTAGAATGTCTAATGATTTATGAATTAAACCAGTTCACTTATGTAAGAAATGCAAACCAAGATGACTGACTCCTTTGGCTGATGGATTTAAATAGATTTAGCGTGTTAATGCTCTTTATATTTGTTTGATTCTATTAATATACTAGGTTGTTTAGCCACATGTGTAATTTTCGTGATCAATGTGTCAAAAAGTGTGTTTAGGATCAAAAGAGGAGCCTTGCTAATGACAAATGATGGGAGGCAATATCGAATTTTGAATTCAACGATTAATATCAATAAGAAATGAAATTCAAGATCAAGGACTCCATTCTTTGTAAATTGAATAAATTCATGATATAGATGGTCCATGGGTATTTATTTCACGACGAATATAGTCATTAAGGTTGAAGCAAATTTTAATTTCAAGGTTATTGCATGACAAATGGTCTTCGTAACAATAAGTGGAGCCTAATTCACATGAGGTGATTAGAATGTCTCATGATTTAGGAATTAAACTAGTTCACATATGTATGAAATGCAAACCATGATGACTGACTCCTTTAGTTGATGGATTTAAATAGATTTAGTGTGTTAAGTCTCTTTATACTTGTTTGATTCTATTAATATACTAGGTTGTTTAGACACATGTCTTAATTTCATGATCAATGTGTCAAAAAATGTGTTTGGGGTCAAAAGAGGAGCCTTGCTAATGATGAATGATGGGATGCAATATCTAATTTTGAATTCAACAATTAATATCAATAAGAAAAGAAATTTAAGATCAAGGAATCCATTGTTTGTTAAATTGCATGAATTCATGATATAGATGGTCCATGGGCATTTTTTTCATAAAGAATATACTTATTAAGGTTGAGGCAAAATTTAATTTTAAGGTTATTGCATGAAAAATTGTCCTGGAAACAATAAGAGAGGCCTAATTCACATGACGTGATTAGAATGTCTAATTATTTATGAATTAAACCAGTTCACTTATGTAAGAAATGCAAACCAAGATGACTGACTCCTTTGGCTGATGGATTTAAATAGATTTAGCGTTTTAATGCTCTTTATACTTCTTTGATTCTATTAATATACTAGGTTGTTTAGCCACATGTGTTAATTTCGTGATCAAATGTGTCAAAAAGTGTGTTTAGGATCAAAAGAGGAGCCTTGCTAATGACAAATGATGGGAGGCAATATCGAATTTTGAATTCAACAATTAATATCAATAAGAAATGAAATTCAAGATCAAGGACTCCATTCTTTGTTAAATTGAATAAATTCATGATATAGATGGTCCATATGGGCATTTATTTCATAACGAATATAGTCATTAAGGATGAAGCAAAATTTTAATTTCAAGGTTATTGCATGACAAATAGTCCTGGTAACAATAAGAGGAGCCTAATTCACATGAGGTGATTAGAATGTCTCATGATTTAGGAATTAAACTAGTTCACATATGTATGAAATGCAAACCATGATGACTGACTCCTTTAGTTGATGGATTTAAATAGATTTAGTGTGTTAAGTCTCTTTATACTTGTTTGATTCTATTAATATACTAGGTTGTTTAGACACATGTCTTAATTTCATGATCAATGTGTCAAAAAGTGTGTTTGGGGTCAAAAGAGGAGCCTTGCTAATGATGAAATGATGGGATGCAATATCTAATTTTGAATTCAACAATTAATATCAATAAGAAAAGAAATTTAAGATCAAGGAATCCATTGTTTGTTAAATTGAATAAATTCATGATATAGATGGTCCACGGACATTTTTTTCAGAAAGAATATACTTATTAACGTGGAGGCAAAATTTAATTTCAAGGTTATTGCATGAAAGATAGTGCTGGTAACAATAAGAGGAGCCTAATTCTCATGAGGTGATTAGAATGTCTAATGATTTATGAATTAAACCAGTTCACTTATGTAAGAAATGCAAACCAAGATGACTGACTCCTTTGGCTGATGGATTTAAATAGATTTAGCGTTTTAATGCTCTTTATACTTCTTTGATTCTATTAATATACTAGGTTGTTTAGCCACATGTGTTAATTTCGTGATCAATGTGTCAAAAAGTGTGTTTAGGATCAAAAGAGGAGCCTTGCTAATGACAAATGATGGGAGGCAATATCGAATTTTGAATTCAACAATTAATATCAATAAGAAATGAAATTTAAGATCAAGGACTCCATTGTTTGTTAAATGGAATAAATTCATGATATAGATGGTCCATGGGCATTTATTTCATAACGAATATAGTCATTAAGGATGAAGCAAAATTTAATTTCAAGGTTATTGCATGACAAATAGTCCCGGTAACAATAAGAGGAGCCTAATTCACATGAGGTGATTAGAATGTCTCATGATTTAGGAATTAAACTAGTTCACATATGTAAGAAATGCAAACCATGATGACTGACTCCTTTGGTTGATGGATTTAAATAGATTTAGTGTGTTAAGTCTCTTTATACTTGTTTGATTCTATTAATATACTAGGTTGTTTAGACACATGTCTTAATTTCATGATCAATGTGTCAAAAAAAATGTGTTTTGGGGTCAAAAGAGGAGCCTTGCTAATGATGAATGATGGGATGCAATATCTAATTTTGAATTCAACAATTAATATCAATAAGAAAAGAAATTTAAGATCAAGGAATCCATTGTTTGTTAAATTGAATAAATTCATGATATAGATGGTCCACGGACATTTTTTTCAGAAAGAATATACTTATTAACGTGGAGGCAAAATTTAATTTCAAGGTTATTGCATGAAAGATAGTGCTGGTAACAATAAGAGGAGCCTAATTCACATGAGGTGATTAGAATGTCTAATGATTTATGAATTAAACCAGTTCACTTATGTAAGAAATGCAAACCAAGATGACTGACTCCTTTGGTTGATGGATTTAAATAGATTTAGTGTTTTAATGCTCCTTATACTTGTTTGATTCTATTAATCTACTAGATTGTTTGGCCACATGTGTTAATTTCATGATCAATGTGTGAAAAAGTGTGTTTGGGATCAACAGAGGAGCCTTGCTAATGACAAATGGTGGGAGGCAATATCGAATTTTGAATTCAACAATTAATATCAATAAGAAATGAAATTTAAGATCAAGGACTCCATTCTTTGTTAAATTGAATAAATTCATGATATAGATGGTCCATGGGCATTTATTTCATAACGAATATAGTCATTAAGGTTGAAGAAAATTTTTATTTCAAGGTTATTGCATGACAAATGGTCTTGGTAACAATAAGTGGAGCCTAATTCACATGAGGTGATTAGAATGTCTCATGATTTAGGAATTCAACTAGTTCACATATGTCAGAAATGCAAACCATGATGACTGACTCCTTTGGTTGATGGATTTAAATAGATTTATGTTTTAATGCTTTTTATACTTGTTTGATTCTATTAATATACTAGGTTGTTTGGCCACGTCTGTTAATTTCGTGATGAATGTGTTGAAAAGTGTGTTTGGGATCAAAAGAGGAGCCTTGCTAATGACAAATGATGGGAGGCAATATTGAATTTTGAATTCAACAATTAATATCAATAAGAAATGAAATTTAAGATCAAGGAAATCATTGTTTGTTAAATTGAATAAATTCATGATATAGATGGTCCACGGACATTTTTTTCAGAAAGAATATACTTATTAACGTGGAGGCAAAATTTAATTTCAAGGTTATTGCATGAAAAATAGTGCTGGTAACAATAAGAGGAGCCTAATTCACATGAGGTGATTAGAATGTCTAATGATTTATGAATTAAACCAGTTCACTTATGTAAGAAATGCAAACCAAGATGACTGACTCCTTTGGTTGATGGATTTAAATAGATTTAGTGTTTTAATGCTCCTTATACTTGTTTGATTCTATTAATCTACTAGATTGTTTGGCCACATGTGTTAATTTCATGATCAATGTGTGAAAAAGTGTGTTTGGGATCAACAGAGGAGCCTTGCTAATGACAAATGGTGGGAGGCAATATCGAATTTTGAATTCAACAATTAATATCAATAAGAAATGAAATTTAAGATCAAGGACTCCATTCTTTGTTAAATTGAATAAATTCATGATATAGATGGTCCATGGGCATTTATTTCATAACGAATATTGTCATTAAGGTTGAAGAAAATTTTTATTTCAAGGTTATTGCATGACAAATAATCCCGGTAACAATAAGAGGAGCCTAATTCACATGAGGTGATTAGAATGTCTCATGATTTAGGAATTAAACTAGTTCACATATGTAAGAAATGCAAACCATGATGACTGACTCCTTTGGTTGATGGATTTAAATAGATTTAGTGTTTTAATGCTTTTTATACTTGTTTGATTTTATTAATATACTAGGTTGTTTAGCCACGTGTGTTACTTTCGTGATCAATGTGTCAAAAAGTGTCTTTGGGGTCAAAAGAGGAGCCTTGCTTATGACAAATGATGGGAGGCAATATCGAATTTTGAATTCAACAATTAATATCAATAAGAAATGAAATTTAAGATCAAGGAATCCATTGTTTGTTAAATTGAATGAATTCATGATATAGATGGTCCATGGACATTTTTTTCAGAAAGAATATACTTATTAACGTTGAGGCAAAATTTAATTTCAAGGTTATTGCATGAAAAATAGTGCTGGTAACAATAAGAGGAGCCTAATTCACATGAGGTGATTAGAATGTCTAATGATTTATGAATTAAACCAGTTCACTTATGTAAGAAATGCAAACCAAGATGACTGACTCCTTTGGCTGATGGATTTAAATAGATTTAGTGTTTTAATGCTCTTTATACTTGTTTGATTCTATTAATATACTAGGTTGTTTAGCCACATGTGTTAATTTCGTGATCAATGTGTCAAAAAGTGTGTTTGGGATCAAAAGAGGAGCCTTGCTAATGACAAATGATGGGGAGGCAATATTGAATTTTGAATTCAACAATTAATATCAATAAGAAATGAAATTTAAGATCAAGGACTCCATTGTTTGTTTAAATTGAATAAATTCATGATATAGATGGTCCACGGACATTTTTTTCATAAAGAAATATACTTATTAAGATGAGGCAAAATTTAATTTCAAGGTTATTGCATGACAAATAGTCCTGGTAACAATAAGAGGAGCCTAATTCACATGAGGTGATTAGAATGTCTAATGATTTATGAATTAAACCAGTTCACTTATGTATAAGAAATGCAAACCAAGATGACTGACTCCTTTGGTTGATGGATTTAAATAGATTTAGTGTTTTAATGCTCTTTATACTTGTTTGATTCTATTAATATACTAGGTTTGTTTAGCCACATGTGTTAATTTCGTGATCAATGTGTCAAAAAGTGTGTGTTTGGTATCAAAAGAGGAGCCTTGCTAATGACAAATGATGGGAGGCAATATCGAATTTTGAATTCAACAATTAATATCAATAAGAAATGAAATTCAAGATCAAGGACTCCATTTTTTTGTTAAATTGAATAAATTCATGATATAGATGGTCCATGGGCATTTATTTCATAACGAATATAGTCATTAAGGATGAAGCAAAATTTAATTTCAAGGTTATTGCATGACAAATAGTCCTGGTAACAATTAGAGGAGCCTAATTCACATGAGGTGATTAGAATGTCTCATGATTTAGGAATTAAACTAGTTCACATATGTATGAAATGCAAACCATGATGACTGACTCCTTTAGTTGATGGATTTAAATAGATTTAGTGTGTTAAGTCTCTTTATACTTGTTTGATTCTATTAATATACTAGGTTGTTTAGACACATGTCTTAATTTCATGATCAATGTGTCAAAAAATGTGTTTGGGGTCAAAAGAGGAGCCTTGCTAATGATGAATGATGGGAGGCAATATCGAATTTTGAATTCAACAATTAATATCAATAAGAAATGAAATTCAAGATCAAGGACTCCATTATTTGTTAAATTGAATAAATTCATGATATAGATGGTCTATGGGCATTTATTTCATAACGAATATAGTCATTAAGGATGAAACAAAATTTAATTTCAAGGTTATTGCATGACAAATAGTCCTGGTAACAATTAGAGGAGCCTAATTCACATGAGGTGATTAGAATGTCTCATGATTTAGGAATTAAACTAGTTCACATATGTATGAAATGCAAACCATGATGACTGACTCCTTTAGTTGATGGATTTAAATAGATTTAGTGTGTTAAGTCTCTTTATACTTGTTTGATTCTATTAATATACTAGGTTGTTTAGACACATGTCTTAATTTCATGATCAATGTGTCAAAAAATGTGTTTGGGGTCAAAAGAGGAGCCTTGCTAATGATGAATGATGGGATGCAATATCTAATTTTGAATTCAACAATTAATATCAATAAGAAAAGAAATTTAAGATCAAGGAATCCATTGTTTGTTAAATTGAATAAATTCATGATATAGATGGTCCACGGACATTTTTTTCATAAAGAATATACTTATTAACGTTGAGGCAAAATTTAATTTCAAGGTTATTGCATGAAAAATAGTCCTGGTAACAATAAGAGGAGCCTAATTCACATGAGGTGATTAGAATGTCTAATGATTTATGAATTAAACCAGTTCACTTATGTAAGAAATGCAAACCAAGATGACTGACTCCTTTGGTTGATGGATTTAAATAGATTTAGCGTTTTAATGCTCTTTATACTTGTTTTGATTCTATTAATATACTAGGTTGTTTAGCCACATGTGTTAATTTCGTGATCAATGTGTCAAAAAGTGTGTTTTAGGATCAAAAGAGGAGCCTTGCTAATGACAAATGATGGGAGGCAATATCGAATTTTGAATTCAACAATTAATATCAATAAGAAATGAAATTTAAGATCAAGGACTCCATTGTTTGTTAAATTGAATAAATTCATGATATAGATGGTCCATGGGCATTTATTTCATAACGAATATAGTCATTAAGGATGAAGCAAAATTTAATTTCAAGGTTATTGCATGACAAATAGTCTTGGTAACAATAAGAGGAGCCTAATTCACATGAGGTGATTAGAATGTCTCATGATTTAGGAATTAAACTAGTTCACATATGTAAGAAATGCAAACCATGATGACTGACTCCTTTGGTTGATGGATTTAAATAGATTTAGTGTGTTAAGCTCTTTTATACTTGTTTGATTTCTATTAATATACTAGGTTGTTTAGACCACATGTGTTAATTTCATGATCAATGTGTCAAAAAGTGTGTTTGGGGGTCAAAAGAGGAGCCTTGCTAATGATGAAATGATGGGATGCAATATCTAAAATTTGAATTCAACAATTAATATCAATAAGAAAAGAAATTTAAGATCAAGGAATCCATTGTTTGTTAAATTGAATAAATTCATGATATAGATGGTCCACGGACATTTTTTTCAGAAAGAATATACTTATTAACGTGGAGGCAAAAATTTAATTTCAAGGTTATTGCATGAAAGATAGTGCTGGTAACAATAAGAGGAGCCTAATTCACATGAGGTGATTAGAATGTCTAATGATTTATGAATTAAAACCAGTTCACTTATGTAAGAAATGCAAACCAAGATGACTGACTCCTTTGGTTGATGGATTTAAATAGATTTAGTGTTTTAATGCTCCTTATACTTGTTTGATTCTATTAATCTACTAGATTGTTTGGCCACATGTGTTAATTTCATGATCAATGTGTGAAAAAGTGTGTTTTGGGATCAACAGAGGAGCCTTGCTAATGACAATTGGTGGGAGGCAATATCGAATTTTGAATTCAACAATTAATATCAATAAGAAATGAAATTTAAGATCAAGATCTACCACGGTTGGACTCCATTCTTTGTTAAATTGAATAAATTCATTGATATAGATGGTCCATGGGCATTTATTTCATAACGAATATAGTCATTAAGGTTGAAGAAAATTTTTATTTCAAGGTTATTGCATGACAAATGGTCTTGAGGTAACAATAAGTGGAGCCTAATTCACATGATGGTGATTAGAATGTCTCATGATTTAGGAATTAAACTAGTTCACATATGTCAGAAATGCAAACCATGATGACTGACTCCTTTGGTTGATGGATTTAAATAGATATTAGTGTTTTAATGCTTTTTATACTTG
>JBAPLH010002395.1:0-16469 GCA_037897445.1 Ceriops zippeliana
TGCAAACCATGAAAGATGGCACCTTTAGATGATGGATTTAAATGGATTTGCAGTTTTATTGATGTTTATACATGTTTTGATTCAATTAATGTACTAGGTTGTTTAGCCACATGTGTTATATTTCAAGCTCAATGTATCAAAAAGTGAGTTTAGAATCAAAAGAGGAGGCTTGTTAACCAAAAATGATGCGAGGAATTCTCTATTTTTGAATTCGACAATTAATATCTATAAGAAATGCAATTCAAAATCAAGGACTCCATTGTTTGTTAAATTGAATGAATTCATGTAATTGATGGTCTATGGGCATTTTTTTCATAGTGAATATAGTTATTAAGAAAGAATCAAAAGTTAATTTCAAGGGTATTGCATGAAAAATAGTTCTGATAACGACAAGAGGAGCCTAATTAACACGAGGTGATTAGAAATTCTCATTATTTAGGAATTAAACAAGTTAACATTTGTGCGAAATGCAAATCGTGATAAATGGCACCTTTGGCTGATGGATTTATATAGATTTGGATTGTTACTGGTGTTTATGCTTGTTTGATTCAATTAATATAATTGATTGTTTAATCACATGTGTTATATTTCATGATCAATGTATCAAAAAGTGGCTTTGTAATCAAAAGAGGACCCTTGTTAACCAAAAATGACGCGAGGAACTTTATATTTTTCAATTCAACAATTAATATCAATAAGAAATGCAATTCAAAATCAATGACTCCATTGTTTGTTAAATTGAATGAATTCATGTGATTGATGGTCCACGTGAATATTTTTCATAATGAATAAAGTTATTAAGAAAGAAACAAAAGTTAATTTCAAGGTTATTGCATGAAAAATATTCCTGATAACAACAAGAGGAGCCTAATTAACACGAGGTGTGATTAGAAAATTCTCATTATTTAGGAATTAAACAAGTTAACATTTGTGCGAAATGCAAACCGTGAGGAAATGGCACCTTTTGGCTGATGGATTTAAATAGATTTTGGAGTTTTTATTGATGTTTTATACATGTTTGATTCAATTAATATACTAGGTTGTTTAGCCACATGTGTTATATTTCATGATCAATGTTTCAAAAAGTGGCTTTGGAATCAAAAGAGCAGCCTTGTTCCCCAAAAATGACGCGAGGAACTCTCTATTTTTGAATTCAACAATTAATATCAATAAGAAATGCAATTCAAAATCAATGACTCCATTGTTTGTTAAATTGAATGAATTCATGTAATTGATGGTCTATGGGCATTTTTTTCATAGTGAATATAGTTCTTAAGAAAGAATCAAAAGTTAATTTCAAGGGTATTGCATGAAAAATAGTCCTGATAACAACAAGAGGAGCCTAATTACCACGAGGTGATTAGAAATTCTCATTATGTAGTAATGAAACCAGTTAACATTTGTGCGAAATGCAAACCGTGATGAATGACACCGTCGGCTGATGGATTTAAATTGATTTGGATTTTTATTGGTGTTTCTGCTTGTTTGATTCAATTCATATAATTGGTTATTTAATCACATGTGTTATATTTCATGATCAATGCATCAAAAAGTGGCTTTGGAATCAAAAGAGGAGCCTTGTTAACCAAAAATGATGCGAGGAATTCTCTATTTTTGAATTCAACAATTAATATCTATAAGAAATGCAATTCAAAATCAAGGACTCCATTGTTTGTTAAATTGAATGAATTCATGTAATTGATGGTCTATGGGCATTTTTTTCATAGTGAATATAGTTCTTAAGAAAGAATCAACAGTTAATTTCAAGGGTATTGAATGAAAAATAGTCCTAATAACAACAAGAGGAGCCTAATTACCACGAGGTAATTAGAAATTCTCATTATGTAGTAATGAAACCAGTTAACATTTGTGCGAAATGCAAACCGTGATGAATGGCACCGTTGGCTGATGGATTTAAATAGATTTGGATTTTTATTGGTGTTTCTGCTTGTTTGACTCAATTGATATAATTGGTTATTTAATCACATGTGTTATATTTCATGATCAATGCATCAAAAAGTGGCTTTGGAATCAAAACAGGAGCGTTGTTAACTAAAAATAATGCCAGGAATTCTCTGTTTTTGAATTCAACAATTAATATCTATAAGAAATGCAATTCAAAATCAAGGACTCCATTGTTTGTTAAATTGAATGAATTCATGTAATTGATGGTCTATGGGCATTGTTTTTGATAGTGAATATAGTTATTAAAGAAAGAATCAAAAGTTAATTTCAAGGGTATTGAATGAAAAATAGTCCTGATAACGACAAGAGGAGCCTAATTAACACGAGGTGATTAGAAATTCTCATTATTTAGTAATGAAACCAGTTAACATTTGTGCGAAATGCAAACCGTGATGAATGGCACCTTTGGCTGATGGATTTAATTAGATTTGGATTTTTATTGGTGTTTATGCTTGTTTGATTCAATGAATATAATAGGTTGTTTAATCACATGTGTTATATTTCATGATCAATGTATCAAAAAGTGGCTTTGTAATCAAAAGAGGACCTTTGTTAACCAAAAATGACGTGAGGAACTCTATATTTTTGAATTCAACAATTAATATCAATAAGAAATGCAATTCAAAATCAATGACTCCATTGTTTGTTAAATTGAATGAATTCATGTGATTGATGGTCCACGTGCATATTTTTCATAATTAATAAAGTTATTAAGAAAGAACCAAAAGTTAATTTCAAGGTTATTGCATGAAAAATATTCCTGATAACAACAAGAGGAGCCTAATTAACACGAGGTGATTAGAAATTCTCATTATTTAGGAATTAAACAAGTTAACATTTGTGCGAAATGCAAACCGTGAGGAATGGCACCTTTGGCTGATGGATTTAAATAGATTTGGAGTTTTATTGATGTTTATACATGTTTGATTCAATTAATATACTAGGTTGTTTAGCCACATGTGTTATATTTCATGATCAATGCATCAAAAAGTGGCTTTGGAATCAAAAGAGCAGCCTTGTTCACCAAAAATGACGCGAGGAACTCTCTATTTTTGAATTCAACAATTAATATCAATAAGAAATGCAATTCAAAATCAATGACTCCATTGTTTGTTAAATTGAATGAATTCATGTGATTGATGGTCCACGTGAATATTTTTCATAATGAATAAAGTTATTAAGAAAGAAACAAAAGTTAATTTCAAGGTTATTGCATGAAAAATATTCCTGATAACAACAAGAGGAGCCTAATTAACACGAGGTGATTAGAAATTCTCATTATTTAGGAATTAAACAAGTTAACATTTGTGCGAAATGCAAACCGTGAGGAATGGCACCTTTGGCTGATGGATTTAAATAGATTTGGAGTTTTATTGATGTTTATACATGTTTGATTCAATTAATATACTAGGTTGTTTAGCCACATGTGTTATATTTCATAATCAATGTTTCAAAAAGTGGCTTTGGAATCAAAAGAGCAGCCTTGTTCCCCAAAAATGACGCGAGGAACTCTCTATTTTTGAATTCAACAATTAATATCAATAAGAAATGCAATTCAAAATCAATGACTCCATTGTTTGTTAAATTGAATGAATTCATGTGATTGATGGTCCACGTGAATATTTTTCATAATGAATAAAGTTATTAAGAAAGAAACAAAAGTTAATTTCAAGGTTATTGCATGAAAAATATTCCTGATAACAACAAGAGGAGCCTAATTAACACGAGGTGATTAGAAATTCTCATTATTTAGGAATTAAACAAGTTAACATTTGTGCGAAATGCAAACCGTGAGGAATGGCACCTTTGGCTGATGGATTTAAATAGATTTGGAGTTTTATTGATGTTTATACATGTTTGATTCAATTAATATACTAGGTTGTTTAGCCACATGTGTTATATTTCATGATCAATGTTTCAAAAAGTGGCTTTGGAATCAAAAGAGCAGCCTTGTTCCCCAAAAAATGACGCGAGGAACTCTCTATTTTTGAATTCAACAATTAATATCAATAAGAAATGCAATTCAAAATCAATGACTCCATTTTTTTGTTAAATTGAATGAATTCATGTAATTGATGGTCTATGGGCATTTTTTTCATAGTGAATATAGTTCTTAAGAAAGAATCAAAAGTTAATTTCAAGGGTATTGCATGAAAAATAGTCCTGATAACAACAAGAGGAGCCTAATTACCACGAGGTGATTAGAAATTCTCATTATGTAGTAATGAAACCAGTTAACATTTGTGCGAAATGCAAACCGTGATGAATGACACCGTCGGCTGATGGATTTAAATTGATTTGGATTTTTATTGGTGTTTCTGCTTGTTTGATTCAATTCATATAATTGGTTATTTAATCACATGTGTTATATTTCATGATCAATGCATCAAAAAGTGGCTTTGGAATCAAAAGAGGAGCCTTGTTAACCAAAAATGATGCGAGGAATTCTCTATTTTTGAATTCAACAATTAATATCTATAAGAAATGCAATTCAAAATCAAGGACTCCATTGTTTGTTAAATTGAATGAATTCATGTAATTGATGGTCTATGGGCATTGTTTTTGATAGTGAATATAGTTCTTAAGAAAGAATCAAAAGTTAATTTCAAGGGTATTGAATGAAAAATAGTCCTGATAACGACAAGAGGAGCCTAATTAACACGAGGTGATTAGAAATTCTCATTATTTAGTAATGAAACCAGTTAACATTTGTGCGAAATGCAAACCGTGATGAATGGCACCTTTGGCTGATGGATTTAATTAGATTTGGATTTTTATTGGTGTTTATGCTTGTTTGATTCAATGAATATAATAGGTTGTTTAATCACATGTGTTATATTTCATGATCAATGTATCAAAAAGTGGCTTTGTAATCAAAAGAGGACCTTTGTTAACCAAAAATGACGCGGGGAACTCTATATTTTTGAATTCAACAATTAATATCAATAAGAAATGCAATTCAAAATCAATGACTCCATTGTTTGTTAAATTGAATGAATTCATGTGATTGATGGTCCATGTGCATATTTTTCATAATTAATAAAGTTATTAAGAAAGAACCAAAAGTTAATTTCAAGGTTATTGCATGAAAAATATTCCTGATAACAACAAGAGGAGCCTAATTAACACGAGGTGATTAGAAATTCTCATTATTTAGGAATTAAACAAGTTAACATTTGTGCGAAATGCAAACCGTGAGGAATGGCACCTTTGGCTGATGGATTTAAATAGATTTGGAGTTTTATTGATGTTTATAAATGTTTGATTCAATTAATATACTAGGTTGTTTAGCCACATGTGTTATATTTCATGATCAATGCATCAAAAAGTGGCTTTGGAATCAAAAGAGCAGCCTTGTTCACCAAAAATGACGCGAGGAACTCTCTATTTTTGAATTCAACAATTAATATCAATAAGAAATGCAATTCAAAATGAAGGACTCCATTGTTTGTTAAATTGAATGAATTCATGTAATTGATGGTCCACGTGCATATTTTTCATAATGAATATAGTTATTAAGAAAGAAACAAAAGTTAATTTCAAGGTTATTGCATGAAAAATAGTCCTGGTAACAACAAGAGGAGCCTAATTAACACGAGATGATTAGAAATTCTAATTATTTCGGAATGAAACAAGTTAACATTTGTACAAAATGCAAACCATGAAGGATGGCACCTTTAGATGATGGATTTAAATGGATTTGCAGTTTTATTGATGTTTATACATGTTTGATTCAATTAATGTAGTAGGTTGTTTAGCCACATGTGTTATATTTCAAGCTCAATGTATCAAAAAGTGAGTTTAGAATCAAAAGAGGAGGCTTGTTAACCAAAAATGATGCGAGGAATTCTCTATTTTTGAATTCGACAATTAATATCTATAAGAAATGCAATTCAAAATCAAGGACTCCATTGTTTGTTAAATTGAATGAATTCATGTAATTGATGGTCTATGGGCATTTTTTTCATAGTGAATATAGTTATTAAGAAAGAATCAAAAGTTAATTTCAAGGGTATTGCATGAAAAATAGTTCTGATAACGACAAGAGGAGCCTAATTAACACGAGGTGATTAGAAATTCTCATTATTTAGGAATTAAACAAGTTAACATTTGTGCGAAATGCAAATCGTGAGGAATGGCACCTTTGGCTGATGGATTTAAATAGATTTGGAGTTTTATTAATGTTTATACATGTTTGATTCAATTAATATATATAGGTTGTTTAGCCACATGTGTTATATTTCATGATCAATGTTTCAAAAAGTGGCTTTGGAATCAAAAGAGCAGCCTTGTTCCCCAAAAATGACGCGAGGAACTCTCTATTTTTGAATTCAACAATTAATATCAATAAGAAATGCAATTCAAAATCAACGACTCCATTGTTTGTTAAATTGAATGAATTCATGTAATTGATGGTCTATGGGCATTTTTTTCATAGTGAATATAGTTATTAAGAAAGAATCAAAAGTTAATTTCAAGGGTATTGCATGAAAAATAGTTCTGATAACGACAAGAGGAGCCTAATTAACACGAGGTGATTAGAAATTCTCATTATTTAGGAATTAAACAAGTTAACATTTGTGCGAAATGCAAACCGTGAGGAATGGCACCTTTGGCTGATGGATTTAAATAGATTTGGAGTTTTATTGATGTTTATACATGTTTGATTCAATTAATATACTAGGTTGTTTAGCCACATGTGTTATATTTCATGATCAATGTTTCAAAAAGTGGCTTTGGAATCAAAAGAGCAGCCTTGTTCCCCAAAAATGATGCGAGGAACTCTCTATTTTTGAATTCAACAATTAATATCAATAAGAAATGCAATTCAAAATCAACGACTCCATTGTTTGTTAAATTGAATGAATTCATGTAATTGATGGTCTATGGGCATTTTTTTCATAGTGAATATAGTTCTTAAGAAAGAATCAAAAGTTAATTTCAAGGGTATTGCATGAAAAATAGTCCTGATAACAACAAGAGGAGCCTAATTACCACGAGGTGATTAGAAATTCTCATTATGTAGTAATGAAACCAGTTAACATTTGTGCGAAATGCAAACCGTGATGAATGACACCGTTGGCTGATGGATTTAAATTGATTTGGATTTTTATTGGTGTTTCTGCTTGTTTGATTCAATTCATATAATTGGTTATTTAATCACATGTGTTATATTTCATGATCAATGCATCAAAAAGTGGCTTTGGAATCAAAAGAGGAGCCTTGTTAACCAAAAATGACGCGAGGACTTCTCTATTTTTGAATTCAACAATTAATATCTATAAGAAATGCAATTCAAAATCAAGGACTCCATTGTTTGTTAAATTGAATGAATTCATGTAATTGATGGTCTATGGGCATTTTTTTCATAGTGAATATAGTTATTAAGAAAGAATCAAAAGTTAATTTCAAGGGTATTGAATGAAAAATAGTCCTGATAACGACAAGAGGAGCCTAATTAACACGAGGTGATTAGAAATTCTCATTATTTAGTAATGAAACCAGTTAACATTTGTGCGAAATGCAAACCGTGATGAATGGCACCTTTGGCTGATGGATTTAATTAGATTTGGGTTTTTTATTGGTGTTTATGCTTGTTTGATTCAATGAATATAATAGGTTGTTTAATCACATGTGTTATATTTCATGATCAATGTATCAAAAAGTGGCTTTGTAATCAAAAGAGGACCCTTGTTAACCAAAAATGACGCGAGGAACTCTATATTTTTGAATTTCAACAATTAATATCAATAAGAAATGCAATTCAAAATCAATGACTCCCATTGTTTGTTAAATTGAATGAATTCATGTGATTGATGGTCCACGTGAATATTTTTCATAATGAATAAAGTTATTAAGAAAGAAACAAAAGTTAATTTCAAGGTTATTGCATGAAAAATATTCCTGATAACAACAAGAGGAGCCTAATTAACACGAGGTGATTAGAAATTCTCATTATTTAGGAATTAAACAAGTTAACATTTGTGCGAAATGCAAACCGTGAGGAATGGCACCTTTGGCTGATGGATTTAAATAGATTTGGAGTTTTATTGATGTTTATACATGTTTGATTCAATTAATATACTAGGTTGTTTAGCCACATGTGTGTTATATTTCATGATCAATGTTTCAAAAAGTGGCTTTGGAATCAAAAGAGCAGCCTTGTTCCCCAAAAATGACGCGAGGAACTCTCTATTTTTGAATTCAACAATTAATATCAATAAGAAATGCAATTCAAAATCAACGACTCCATTGTTTGTTAAATTGAATGAATTCATGTAATTGATGGTCTATGGGCATTTTTTTCATAGTGAATATAGTTCTTAAGAAAGAATCAAAAGTTAATTTCAAGGGTATTGCATGAAAAATAGTCCTGATAACAACAAGAGGAGCCTAATTACCACGAGGTGATTAGAAATTCTCATTATGTAGTAATGAAACCAGTTAACATTTGTGCGAAATGCAAACCGTGATGAATGACACCGTTGGCTGATGGATTTAAATTGATTTGGATTTTTATTGGTGTTTTCTGCTTGTTTGATTCAATTCATATAATTGGTTGTTTAATCACATGTGTTATATTTCATGATCAATGCATCAAAAAGTGGCTTTGGAATCAAAAGAGGAGCCTTGTTAACCAAAAATGACGCGAGGAACTCTCTATTTTTGAATTCAACAATTAATAATATCTATAAGAAATGCAATTCAAAATCAAGGACTCCATTGTTTGTTAAATTGAATGAATTCATGTAATTGATGGTCTATGGGAATTTTTTTCGTAGTGAATATAGTTCTTAAGAAAGAATCAAAAGTTAATTTCAAGGGTATTGCATGAAAAATAAACCTAATAACAACAAGAGGAGCCTAATTACACGAGGTGATTAGAAATTCTCATTATGTAGTAATGAAACCAGTTAACACATTTGTGCGAAATGCAAACCGTGATGAATGACACCTTTGGCTGATGGATTTAAATTGATTTGGATTTTTATTGGTGTTTATGTTTGTTTGATTCAATTAATATAATTGGTTATTTAATCACATGTGTTATATATTTCATGATCAATGCATCAAAAAGTGGCTTTGGAATCAAAAGAGGAGCCTTGTTACCCAAAAATGACGCGAGGAACTCTCTATTTTTGAATTCAACAATTAATATCAATAAGAAATGCAATTCAAAATCAAGGACTCCATTGTTTGTTAAATTGAATGAATGAATTCATGTAATTGATGGTCTATGGGCATTTTTTTTCATAGTGAATATAGTTATTAAGAAAAGAATCAAAAGTTAATTTCAAGGGTATTGAATGAAAAATAGTCCTGATAACAACAAGAGGAGCCTAATTAACACGAGGTGATTAGAAATTCTCATTATTTAGGAATTAAACAAGTTAACATTTTGTGCGAAATGCAAACCGTGAGGAATGGCACCTTTGGCTGATGGATTTAAATAGATTTGGAGTTTTATTGATGTTTATACATGTTTGATTCAATTAATATACTAGGTTGTTTACCCACATGTGTTATATTTCATGATCAATGTTTCAAAAAGTGGCTTTGGAATCAAAAGAGCAGCCTTGTTCCCCAAAAATGACGCGAGGAACTCTCTATTTTTGAATTCAACAATTAATATCAATAAGAAATGCAATTCAAAATCAACGACTCCATTGTTTGTTAAATTGAATGAATTCATGTAATTGATGGTCTATGGGCATTTTTTTCATAGTGAATATAGTTCTTAAGAAAGAATCAAAAGTTAATTTCATGGGTATTGCATGAAAAATAGTCCTGATAACAACAAGAGGAGCCTAATTACCACGAGGTGATTAGAAATTCTCATTATGTAGTAATGAAACCAGTTAACATTTGTGCGAAATGCAAACCATGATGAATGACACCGTTGGCTGATAGATTTAAATTGATTTGGATTTTTATTGGTGTTTCTGCTTGTTTGATTCAATTCATATAATTGGTTATTTAATCACATGTGTTATATTTCATGATCAATGCATCAAAAAGTGGCTTTGGAATCAAAAGAGGAGCCTTGTTAACCAAAAATGACGCGAGGAATTCTCTATTTTTGAATTCAACAATTAATATCTATAAGAAATGCAATTCAAAATCAAGGACTCCATTGTTTGTTAAATTGAATGAATTCATGTAATTGATGGTCTATGGGCATTTTTTTCATAGTGAATATAGTTCTTAAGAAAGAATCAAAAGTTAATTTCAAGGGTATTGCATGAAAAATAGTCCTAATAACAACAAGAGGAGCCTAATTACCACGAGGTGATTAGAAATTCTCATTATGTAGTAATGAAACCAGTTAACATTTGTGCGAAATGCAAACCGTGATGAATGACACCGTTGGCTGATGGATTTAAATTGATTTGGATTTTTATTGGTGTTTCTGCTTGTTTGATTCAATTCATATAATTGGTTATTTAATCACATGTGTTATATTTCATGATCAATGCATCAAAAAGTGGCTTTGGAATCAAAAGAGGAGCCTTGTTAACCAAAAATGACGCGAGGAATTCTCTATTTTTGAATTCAACAATTAATATCTATAAGAAATGCAATTCAAAATCAAGGACTCCATTGTTTGTTAAATTGAATGAATTCATGTAATTGATGGTCTATGGGCATTTTTTTCATAGTGAATATAGTTATTAAGAAAGAATCAAAAGTTAATTTCAAGGGTATTGAATGAAAATAGTCCTGATAACGACAAGAGGTGCCTAATTAACACGAGGTGATTAGAAATTCTCATTATTTAGTAATGAAACCAGTTAACATTTGTGCGAAATGCAAACCGTGAGGAATGGCACCTTTGGCTGATGGATTTAATTAGATTTGGTTTTTTATTGGTGTTTATGCTTGTTTGATTCAATGAATATAATAGGTTGTTTAATCACATGTGTGATATTTCATGATCAATGTATCAAAAAGTGGCTTTGTAATCAAAAGAGGACCCTTGTTAACCAAAAATGACGCGAGGAACTCTATATTTTTGAATTCAACAATTAATATTAATAAGAAATGCAATTCAAAATCAATGACTCCATTGTTTGTTAAATTGAATGAATTCATGTGATTGATGGTCCACGTGCATATTTTTCATAATGAATAAAGTTATTAAGAAAGAAACAAAAGTTAATTTCAAGGTTATTGCATGAAAAATATTCCTAATAACAACAAGAGGTGCCTAATTAACACGAGGTGATTAGAAATTCTCATTATTTAGTAATGAAACCAGTTAACATTTGTGCGAAATGCAAACCGTGATGAATGACACCTTTGGCTGATGGATTTAAATTAGATTTGGAGTTTTTTATTGGTGTTTATGCATGTTTGATTCAATTGAATATAATTAATAGGTTGTTTAATCACATGTGTTATATTTCATGATCAATGTATCAAAAAGTGGCTTTGTAATCAAAAGAGGACCTTTGTTAACCAAAAAAATGACGCGAGGAACTCTATATTTTTTGAATTCAACAATTAATATCAATAAGAAATGCAATTCAAAATCAATGACTCCATTGTTTGTTAAATTGAATGAATTCATGTGATTGATGGTCCACGTGCATATTTTTTCATAATTAATAAAGTTATTAAGAAAAGAACCAAAAGTTAATTTCAAGGTTATTGCATGAAAAATATTCCTGATAACAACAAGAGGAGCCTAATTAACACGAGGTGATTAGAAATTCTCATTATTTAGGAATTAAACAAGTTAACATTTGTGCGAAATGCAAACCGTGAGGAATGGCACCTTTGGCTGATGGATTTAAATAGATTTGGAGTTTTTATTGATGTTTTATACATGTTTGATTCAATTAATATACTAGGTTGTTTTAGCCACATGTGTTATATTTCATGATCAATGCATCAAAAAGTGGCTTTGGAATCAAAAGAGCAGCCTTGTTCACCCAAAAATGACGCGAGGAACTCTCTCTATTTTTGAATTCAACAATTAATATCAATAAGAAATGCAATTCAAAAAAATGAAGGACTCCATTGTTTGTTAAATTGAATGAATTCATGTAATTGATGGTCCACGGTGCATATTTTTCATAATGAATATAGTTATTAAGAAAGAAACAAAAGTTAATTTCAAGGTTATTGCATGAAAAATAGTCCTGGTAACAACAAAACAAGGAGCCTAATTAACACGAGGTGATTAGAAATTCTAATTATTTAGGAATGAAACAAGTTAACATTTGTACAAAATGCAAACCATGAAGGATGGCACCTTTAGATGATGGATTTAAATGGATTTGGAGTTTTTATTGATGTTTATATACATGTTTGATTCAATTAATGTAGTAGGTTGTTTAGCCACATGTGTTATATTTCAAGCTCAATGTATCAAAAAAAGTGAGTTTAGAATCAAAAGAGGAGGCTTGTTAACCAAAAATGATGCGAGGAATTCTCTATTTTTGAATTCAACAATTAATATCTATAAGAAATGCAATTCAAAATCAAGGACTCCACTCCATTGTTTGTTAAATTGAATGAATTCATGTAATTGATGGTCTATGGGCATTTTTTTCATAGTGAATATAGTTATTAAGAAAGAATCAAAAGTTAATTCTCAAGGGTATTGCATGAAAAATAGTTCTGATAACGACAAGAGGAGCCTAATTAACACGAGGGTGATTAGAAATTCTCATTATTTAGGAATTAAACAAGTTAACATTTGTGCGAAATGCAAATCGTGAGGAATGGCACCTTTGGCTGATGGATTTTAAATAGATTTGGAGTTTTATTAATGTTTATACATGTTTGATTCAATTAATATACTAGGTTGTTTAGCCACATGTGTTATATTTCATGATCAATGTTTCAAAAAGTGGCTTTGGAATCAAAAGAGCAGCCTTGTTCCCCAAAAATGACGCGAGGAATTCTCTCTATTTTTGAATTCAACAATTAATATCAATAAGAAATGCAATTCAAAATCTACGACTCCATTGTTTGTTAAATTGAATGAATTCATGTAATTGATGGTCTATGGGCATTTTTTTCATAGTGAATATAGTTATTATTAAGAAAGAATCAAAAGTTAATTTCAAGGGTATTGCATGAAAAAAATAGTTCTGATAACAACAAGAGGAGCCTAATTAACACGAGGTGATTAGAAATTCTCATTATTTAGGAATTAAACAAGTTAACATTTGTGCGAAATGCAAACCGTGAGGAATGGCACCTTTGGCTGATGGATTTAAATAGATTTGGAGACTCGCCCCAATTTTTATTGATGTTTATACATGTTTGATTCAATTAATATACTAGGTTTGTTTAGCCACATGTGTTATATTTCATGATCAAATGTTTCAAAAAAAAAGTGGCTTTGGAATCAAAAGAGCAGCCTTGTTCCCCAAAAATGATGCGAGGAACTCTCTATTTTTTGAATTCAACAATTAATATCAATAAGAAATGCAATTCAAAATCAACGACTCCATTGTTTGTTAAATTGAATGAATTCATGTAATTGATGGTCTAATGGGCATTTTTTTCATAGTGAATATAGTTCTTAAGAAAGAGAATCAAAAGTTAATTTCAAGGGTATTGCATGAAAAATAGTAGTCTGATAACAACAAGAGGAGCCTAATTACCACGAGGTGATTAGAAATTCTCATTATGTAGTAATGAAACCAGTTAACATTTGTGCGAAATGCAAACCGTGTGATGATGAATGACACCTTTGGCTGATGGATTTAAATTGATTTGGATTTTTATTGGTGTTTCTGCTTGTTTGATTCAATTCATATAATTGGTTATTTAATCACATGTGTTATATTTCATGATCAATGCATCAAAAAGTGGCTTTGGAATCAAAAGAGGAGCCTTGTTAACCAAAAATGACGCGAGGACTTCTCTATTTTTGAATTCAACAATTAATATCTATAAGAAATGCAATTCAAAATCAAGGACTCCATTGTTTGTTAAATTGAATGAATTCATGTAATTGATGGTCCACGGGCCATTTTTTTCATAGTGAATATAGTTCTTAAGAAAGAAATCAAAAGTTAATTTCAAGGTTATTGCATGAAAAATAGTCCTGATAACAACAAGAGGAGCCTAATTACCACGAGGTGATTAGAAATTCTCATTATGTAGTAATGAAACCAGTTAACATTTGTGCGAAATGCAAACCGTGATGAATGACACCTTTGGCTGATTAGATTTAAATTGATTTGGATTTTTATTGGTGTTTATGCTTGTTTGATTCAATTAAATATAATTGGTTTGTTTAATCACATGTGTTATATTTTCATGATCAATGCATCAAAAAAGTGGCTTTGGAATCAAAAGAGGAGCCTTGTTAACCAAAAATGACGCGAGGAAACTCTCTATTTTTGAATTCAACAATTAATATCTATAAGAAATGCAATTCAAAATCAAGGACTCCATTGTTTGTTAAATTGAATGAATTCATGTAATTGATGGTCTATGGGCATTTTTTTTCATAGTGAATATAGTTCTTAAGAAAGAATCAAAAGTTAATTTCAAGGGTATTGCATGAAAAAATAGTCCTAATAACAACAAGAGGAGCCTAATTACCACACGAGGTGATTAGAAATTCTCATTATGTAGTAATGAAACCAGTTAACATTTGTGCGAAATGCAAACCGTGATGAATGACACCGTTGGCTGATGGATTTAAATTGATTTGGATTTTTATTGGTGTTTTCTGCTTGTTTGATTCAATTCATATAATAGGTTATTTAATCACATGTGTTATATTTCATGATCAATGCATCAAAAAGTGGCTTTGGAATCAAAAGAGGAGCCTTGTTAACCAAAAAATGACGCGAGGACTTCTCTATTTTTGAATTCAACAATTAATATCTATAAGAAATGCAATTCAAAATCAAGGACTCCATTGTTTGTTAAATTGAATGAATTCATGTAATTGATGGTCTATGGGAATTTTTTTTATAGTGAATATAGTTATTAAGAAAGAATCAAAAGTTAATTTCAAGGGTATTGAAATGAAAAATAATCCTGATAACGACAAGAGGAGCCTAATTAACACGAGGTGATTAGAAATTCTCATTATTTAGTAATGAAACCAGTTAACATTTGTGCGAAATGCAAACCGTGATGAATGGCACCTTTGGCTGATGGATTTAATTAGATTTGGATTTTTATTGGTGTTTATGCTTGTTTGATTCAATAAAATATAATAGGGTTGTTTAATCCACATGTGTGATATTTCATGATCAATGTATCAAAAAGTGGCTTTGTAATCAAAAGAGGACCCTTGTTAAACCAAAAATGACGCGAGGAACTCTATATTTTTGAATTCAACAATTAATATCAAAATAAGAAATGCAATTCAAAATCAATGACTCCATTGTTTGTTAAATTGAATGAATTCATGTAATTGATGGTCTATGGGCATTTTTTTTCATAGTGAATATAGTTCTTAAGAAAGAATCAAAAGTTAATTTCAAGGGTATTGCATGAAAAATAGTTCTGATAACAACAAGAGGAGCCTAATTACCACGAGGTGATTAGAAATTCTCATTATGTAGTAATGAAACCAGTTAACATTTGTACGAAATGCAAACCGTGATGAATGACACCGTCGGCTGATGGATTTTAATATAGATTTGGAGTTTTTTATTGATGTTTATACATGTTTGATTCAATTAATATACTAGGTTGTTTAGCCACATGTGTTTATATTTCATGATCAAATGTTTCAAAAGTTGTGGCTTTGGAATCAAAAGAGAGCAGCCTTGTTCCCCAAAAATTGACGCGAGGAACTCTCTATTTTGAATTCAACAATTAATATCAATAAGAAATGCAATTCAAAATCAACGACTCCATTGTTTGTTAAATTGAATGAATTCATGTAATTGATGGTCTATTAGGGCATTTTTTTCATAGTGAATATAGTTATTAAGAAAGAATCAAAAGTTAATTTCAAGGGTATTGAATGAAAAAATAGTCCTGATAACGACAAGAGGAGCCTAATTAACACGAGGTGATTAGAAATTCTCATTATTTTAGGAATTAAACAAGTTAACATTTGTGCGAAATGCAAACCGTGAGGAATGGCACCTTTGGCTGATGGATTTGAAAATAGATTTGGAGTTTTATTGATGTTTATACATGTTTGATTCAATTAATATACTAGGTTGTTTACCCACATGTGTTTATATTTCATGATCAATGTTTCAAAAAGTGGCTTTGGAATCAAAAGAGCAGCCTTGTTATCCCCAAAAATGACGCGAGGAACTCTCTATTTTTGAATTCAACTAAATTAATTTCAAATAAGAAATGCAATTCAAAATCAACGACTCCATTGTTTGTTAAATTGAATGAATTCATGTAATTGATGGTCTATGGGCATTTTTTTCATAGTGAATATAGTTTCTTAAGAAAGAATCAAAAAGTTAATTTCATGGATATTGCATGAAAATAGTCCTGATAACAACAAGAGGAGCCTAATTACACACGAGGTGATTAGAAATTCTCATTATGTA
>JBAPLH010002396.1:0-21071 GCA_037897445.1 Ceriops zippeliana
CAAGTCTAAACATCATTAAAACACTAAATGTGTTTACTTCCATCAACTAATGGAATCAATCATCTTGAATTGCTTTTTGTATTAATTTATTGGTTCAATTCGTAAATATTGAAGCTTTCTATTCACTTCATGCTAATTAGGCTCCTCTTTTTCTTAGAAGCACCATCTTTCATGCAATGACCATGAAATTGTCTTTTGTGTCCTTCTTAACAACTATTTGCATTGTGAAAGCAATGTCCATCAACCATCTATACAATGAATTCATTCAATTCCAACACACAATGGAGTCCTTGATCTTGATTAGCATTTCTTATTGATATTAATTGTTGAATTTCAAAATAAAGAGTCCCTCCCATCATTTGTAATTAGCATGGCACCTTTGTTCTTTCCAACCATGCTTTTTTATACACTGATCATCAAAATCACATTTATGCCGAAACTACCCAGTAAATGAATTAAAACAAACAAGTCTAAACATCATTAAAACACTAAATGTGTTTACTTCCATCAACTAATGGAATCAATCATCTTGAATTGCTTTTTGTATTAATGTTATGTGGTTCAATTCGTAAATATTGAAGCTTTCTATTCACTTCATGCTAATTAGGCTCCTCTTTTTCTTAGAAGCACCATCTTTCATGCAATGACCTTGAAATTGTTTTTGTGTCCTTCTTAACAACTATTTGCATTGTGAAAGCAATCCATCAACCATCTATACAATGAATTCATTCAATTCCAACACACAATGGAGTCCTTGATCTTGATTAGCATTTCTTATTGATATTAATTGGTTGAATTTCAAAATAAAGAGTCCCTCCCATCATTTGTAGTTAGCATGGCACCTTTGTTCTTTCCAACCATGCTTTTTTATACACTGATCATCAAAATCACATTTATGCCGAAACTACCCAGTAAATGAATTAAAACAAACAAGTCTAAACATCATTAAAACACTAAATGTGTTTACTTCCATCAACTAATGGAATCAATCATCTTGAATAGTCCCTCTCATCATTTGTAATTAGCATGACACCTTTTTTCTTTCCAACCATGCTTTTTTATGCACTGATCATCAAAATCACATTTATGCCGAAACTACCCAGTAAATGAATTAAAACAAACAAGTCTAAACATCATTAAAACACTAAATGTGTTTACTTCCATCAATTAATGGAATCAATCATCTTGAATTGCTTTTTGTATAATGTTATGTGGTTCAATTCGTAAATATTGAAGCTTTCTATTCACTTCATGCTAATTAGGCTCCTCTTTCTCTTAGAAGCACTATCTTTCATGCAATGACCATGAAATTTTCTTTTGCGTGCTTCTTAACACTTATTTGCATTGTGAAAGCAATGTCCATCACTCATCTATACAATGAATTCATTCAATTCCAACACACAATGGAGTCCTTTATCTTGATTAGCATTTCTTATTGATATTAATTGGTTTAATTTGAAAGTAAAGAGTCCCTCTCAACATTTGTAGTTAGCATGACACCTTTGTTCTTTCCAACCATGCTTTTTTATGCACTGATCATCAAAATCACATTTATGCCGAAACTACACAGTAAATGAATTAAAACAAACAAGTCTAAACATCATTAAAACACTAAATGTGTTTACTTCCATCAACTAATGGATTCAATCATCTCGAATTGATTTTTGTATTAATGTTAAGCGGTTCAATTCGTAAATTTTGAAGCTTTCTATTCACTTCATGCTAATTAGGCTCCTCTTTCTCTTAGAAGCACTATCTTTCATGCAATGACCATGAAATTTTCTTTTGCGTGCTTCTTAACACTTATTTGCATTGAGAAAGCAATGTCCATCACTCATCTATACAATGAATTCATTCAATTCCAACACACAATGGAGTCCTTTATCTTGATTAGCATTTCTTATTGATATTAATTGGTTGAATTTGAAAGTAAAGAGTCCCTCTCAACATTTGTAGTTAGCATGACACCTTTGTTCTTTCCAACCATGCTTTTTTATACACTGATAACCAAAATCACATTTATACCGAAACTACCCACTAAATGAATTAAAACAAACAAGTCTATACATCATTAAAACAATAAATGTGTTTACTTCCATCAACTAATGGAATCAATCATCTTGAATTGCTTTTTGTGTTAATGTTATGTGGTTCAATTCGTAAATATTTAAGCTTTCTATTCACTTCATGCTCATGAGGCTCCTCTTTTTCTTAGAAGCACCATCTTTCATGCAATGACCTTGAAATTGTCTTTTGTGTCCTTCTTAACAACTATTTGCATTGTGAAAGCAACATCCATCAACCATCTATACAATGAATTCATTCAATTCCAACACACAATGGAGTCCTTGATCTTGATTAGCATTTCTTATTGATATTAATTGGTTGAATTTCAAAATAAAGAGTCCCTCCCATCATTTGTAGTTAGCATGGCACCTTTGTTCTTTCCAACCATGCCTTTTTATACACTGATCATCATCAAAATCACATTTATGCCGAAACTACCCACTAAATGAATTAAAACAAACAAGTCTAAACATCATTAAAACACTAAATGTGTTTACTTCTATCAACTAATGGAATCAATCATCTTGAATTGCTTTTGTATTAATGTTATGTGGTTCAATTCGTAAATATTGAAGCTTTCTATTCACTTCATGCTAATTAGGTCCTCTTTCTCTTAGAAGCACTATCTTTCATGCAATGACCATGAAATTTTCTTTTGCGTGCTTCTTAACACATATTTGCATTGTGAAAGCAATGTCCATCAATCATCTATACAATGAATTCACTCAATTCCAACACATAATGGAGTCCTTGATCTTATTAGCATTTCTTATTGATATTAATTGGTTGAATTACAAAATAAAGACTCCCTCCCATCATTTGTAGTTAGCATGGCACCTTTGTTCTTTCCAACCATGCTTTTTTATACACTAATCATCAAAATCACATTTATGCCGAAACTACCCAGTAAATGAATTAAAACAAACAAGTCTAAACATCATTAAAACACTAAATGTGTTTCCTTCCATCAACTAATGGAATCAATCATCTTGAATTGCTTTTTGTATTAATGTTATGTGGTTTAATTCGTAAATATTGATGATTTCTCCTCACTTCTTGCTAATTAGGCTCCTCTTTTTCTTAGAAGCACCATCTTTCATGCAATGACCATGAAATTGTCTTTTGTGTCCTTCTTAACAACTATTTGCATTGTGAAAGCAATGTCCATCAACCATCTTTACAATGAATTCATTCAATTCCAACACACAATGGAGTCCTTTATCTTGATTAGCATTTCTTATTGATATTAATTGGTTGAATTTGAAAGTAAAGAGTCCCTCTCATCATTTGTAGTTAGCATGACACCTTTTTTCTTTCCAACCATGCTTTTTTATGCACTGATCATCAAAATCACATTTATGCCGAAACTACCCAGTAAATGAATTAAAACAAACAAGTCTAAACATCATTAAAACACTAAATGTGTTTACTTCCATCAACTAATGGAATCAATCATCTTGAATTGCTTTTTGTATTAATGTTATGTGGTTCAATTCGTAAATATTGAAGCTTTCTATTCACTTCATGCTAATTAGGCTCCTCTTTTTCTTAGAAGCACCATCTTTCATGGAATGACCTTGAAATTGTCTTTTGTGTCCTTCTTAACAACTATTTGCATTGTGAAAGCAACGTCCATCAACCATCTATACAATGAATTCATTCAATTCCAACACACAATGGAGTCCTTGATCTTGATTAGCATTTCTTATTGATATTAATTGGTTGAATTTCAAAATAAAGACCCCCTCCCATCATTTGTAATTAGCATGGCACCTTTGTTCTTTCCAACCATGCTTTTTTATACACTGATCATCAAAATCACATTTATGCCGAAACTACCCAGTAAATGAATTAAAACAAACAAGTCTATACATTATTAAAATACTAAATGTGTTTACTTCCATCAACTAATGGAATCAATCATCTTTAATTGCTTTTTGTATTAATGTTATGTGGTTCAATTCGTAAATATTGAAGCTTTCAATCCACTTCATGCTAATTAGGCTCCTCTTTTTCTTAGAAGCACCATCTTTCATGGAATGACCTTGAAATTGTCTTTTGTGTCCTTCTTAACAACTATTTGCATTGTCAAAGCAATGTCCATCAACCATCTATACAATGAATTCATTCAATTCCAACACATAATGGAGTCCTTGATCTTGATTAGCATTTCTTATTGATATTAATTGGTTGAATTTCAAAATAAAGAGTCCCTCCCATCATTTGTAGTTAGCATGGCACCTTTGTTCTTTCCAACCATGCTTTTTTATACACTGATCATCAAAATCACATTTATGCCTAAACTACCCAGTAAATGAATTAAAACAAACAAGTCTAAACATCATTAAAACAGTAATGTGTTTACTTCCATCAACTAATGCAATCAATCATCTTGAATTGCTTTTTGTATTAATGTTATGTGGATCAATTCCTAAATATTGAAGCTTTCTATTCACTTCATGGTAATTAGGCTCATCTTTTTCTTACAAGCACTGTCTTTCATGCAATGACCACGGAATTGTCTTTTGTGTCCCTTTTAGCAACTATTTGCATTGTCAAAGCAATGTCCATCAACCATCTTTACAATGAATTCATTCAATTCCAACACACAATGGAGTCCTTGATCTTGATTGTCATTTCTTTTTGATATTAATTGGTTGAATATCAAAGTAAAGAGTCCCTCCCATCATTTGTAGTTAGCATGGCACCTTTGTTCTTTCCAACCATGCTTTTTTATTCACTGATCATGAAAATCACATTTATGCCGAAACTACCCAGTAAATGAATTAAAACAAACAAGTCTAAACATCATTAAAACACTAAATGGGTTTACTTCCATCAACTAATGGAGTCAATCATCTTGAATTGCTTTTTGTATTAATGTTATGTGGTTCAAATCGTAAATATTGAAGCTTTCTATTCACTTCATGCTAATTAGGTCCTCTTTTTCTTAAAAGCACCATCTTTCATGAAATGACCATGAAATTTTCTTTTGCGTGCTTCTTAACAACTATTTGCATTGTGAAAGCAATGTCCATCAATCATCTATACAATGAATTCATTCAATTCCAACACATAATGGAGTCCTTGATCTTATTAGCATTTCTTATTGATATTAATTGGTTGAATTTCAAATTAAAGACTCCCTCCCATCATTTGTAGTTAGCATGGCACCTTGGTTCTTTCCAACCATGCTTTTTTATGCACTGATCATCAAAATCACATTTATGCCGAAACTACCCAGTAAATGAATTAAAACAAACAAGTCTAAACATCATTAAAACACTAAATGTGTTTACTTCCATCAACTAATGGAATCAATCATCTTGAATTGCTTTTTGTATTAAAGTTATGTGGTTCAATTCGTAAATATTGAAGCTTTATATTCACTTCATGCTAATTAGGTCCTCTTTCTCTTAGAAGCACTATCTTTCATGCAATGACCATGAAATTTTCTTTTGCGTGCTTCTTAACACATATTTGCATTGTGAAAGCAATGCCCATCAATCATCTATACAATGAATTCATTCAATTCCAACACATAATGGAGTCCTTGATCTTATTAGCATTTCTTATTGATATTAATTGGTTGAATTTCAAATTAAAGACTCCCTCCCATCATTTGTAGTTAGCATGGCACCTTTGTTCTTTCCAACCATGCTTTTTTATACACTGATCATCAAAATCACATTTATGCCGAAACTACCCAGTAAATGAATTAAAACAAACAAGTCTAAACATCATTAAAACACTAAATGTGTTTACTTCCATCAACTGATGGAATCAATCATCAAGAATTGCTTTTTGTATTAATGTTATGTAGTTTAATTCGTAAAGATTGATGATTTCTATTCACTTCATGCTAATTAGGCTCCTCTTTTTCTTAGAAGCACTATCTTTCATGCAATGACTATGGAATTGTCTTTTGTGTCCTTTTTAACAACTATTTGCATTGTGAAAGCCATGTCCATGTTTACAATGAATTCATTCAATTCCAACACACAATGGAGTCCTTTATCCTGATTAGTATTTCTTATTGATATTAGTTGGTTGAATTTGAAAATAATGAGTCCCCATCATCATTTGTAGTTAGCATGGCACCTTTGTTCTTTCCAACAATGCTATTTTATACACTGATCATCAAAATCACATTTATGCCGAAACTACACAGTAAATGAATTACAACAAACAAGTCTAAACATCATTAAAACACTAAATGTGTTTACTTCCATCAACTAATGGAATCAATCATCTTGAATTGCTTTTTGTATTAATGTTATGTGGTTTAGTTCGTAAATATTGATGATTTCTCCTCACTTCATGCAATGACCACGGAATTGTCTTTTGTGTCCCTTTTAGCAACTATTTGCATTGTGAAAGCAATGTCCATCAACCATCTTTACAATGAATTCATTCAATTCCAACACACAATGGAGTCCTTGATCTTGATTGTCATTTCTTATTGATATTAATTGGTTGAATATCAAAATAAAGAGTCCCTCTCATCATTTGTAGTTAGCATGGCACCTTCGTTCTTTCCAACCATGCTTTTTTATACACTGATCATCAAAATCACATTTATGCGGAAACTACCCAGTAAATGAATTAAAACAAACAAGTCTAAACATCATTAAAACACTAAATGTGTTTACTTCCATCAACTAATGGAATCAATCATCTTGAATTGCTTTTTGTATTAATGTTATGTGGTTCAATTCGTAAATATTGAAGCTTTCTATTCACTTCATGCTAATTAGGCTCCTCTGTTTCTTAGAAGCACCATCTTTCATGCAATGACCTTGAAATTGTCTTTTGTGTCCTTCTTAACAACTATTTGCATTGTGAAAGCAACGTCCATCAACCATCTATACAATGAATTATATTCAATTCCAACACACACAATAGAGTCCTTGATCTTGATTAGCATTTCTTATTGATATTAATTGGTTGAATTTCAAAATAAAGAGTCCCTCCCATCATTTGTCCTTAGCATGGCACCTTTGTTCTTTCGAACCATGCTTTTTTATACACTGATCATCAAAATCACATTTATGCGGAAACTACCCAGTAAATGAATTAAAACAAACAAGTCTAAACATCATTAAAACACTAAATGTGTTTACTTCCATCAACTAATGGAATCAATCATCTTGAATTGCTTTTTGTATTAATGTTATGTGGTTTAGTTCGTAAATATTGATGATTTCTCCTCACTTCATGCTAATTAGGCTCCTCCTTTTCTTAGAAGCACCATCTTTCATGGAATGACCTTGAAATTGTCTTTTGTGTCCTTCTTAACAACTATTTGCATTGTGAAAGCAATGTCCATCAACCATCTATACAATGAATTCATTCAATTCCAACACACAATGGAGTCCTTTATCTTGATTAGCATTTCATATTGATATTAATTGGTTGAATTTGAAAATAAAGAGTCCCTCCCATCATTTGTATTTAGCATGGCACCTTTGTTCTTTCGAACCATGCTTTTTTATACACTGATCATCAAAATCACATTTATGCGGAAACTACCCAGTAAATGAATTAAAACAAACAAGTCTAAACATCATTAAAACACTAAATGTGTTTACTTCCATCAACTAATGGAATCAATCATCTTGAATTGCTTTTTGTATTAATGTTATGTGGTTCAATTCGTAAATATTGAAGCTTTCTATTCACTTCATGCTAATTAGGCTCCTCTGTTTCTTAGAAGCACCATCTTTCATGCAATGACCTTGAAATTGTCTTTTGTGTCCTTCTTAACAACTATTTGCATTGTGAAAGCAACGTCCATCAACCATCTATACAATGAATTTATTCAATTCCAACACACAATAGAGTCCTTGATCTTGATTAGCATTTCTTATTGATATTAATTGGTTGAATTTCAAAATAAAGAGTCCCTCCCATCATTTGTCCTTAGCATGGCACCTTTGTTCTTTCCAACCATGCTTTTTTATACACTGATCAGCAAAATCACATTTATGCCGAAACTACCCATTAAATGAATTAAAACAAACAAGTCTATACATCATTAAAACACTAAATGTGTTTACTTCCATCAACTAATGGAATCAATCATCTTGAATTGCTTTTTGTATTAATGTTATGTGGTTTAGTTCGTAAATATTGATGATTTCTCCTCACTTCATGCTAATTAGGCTCCTCCTTTTCTTAGAAGCACCATCTTTCATGGAATGACCTTGAAATTGTCTTTTGTGTCCTTCTTAACAACTATTTGCATTGTGAAAGCAACGTCCATCAACCATCAATACAATGAATTCATTCAATTCCAACACACAATAGAGTCCTTGATCTTGATTAGCATTTCTTATTGATATTAATTGGTTGAATTTCAAAATAAAGAGTCCCTCCCATCATTTGTCCTTAGCATGGCACCTTTGTTCTTTCCAACCATGCTTTTTTATACACTGATCCTCAAAATCACATTTATGCGGAAACTACCCATTAAATGAATTAAAACAAACAAGTCTAAACATCATTAAAACACTAAATGTGTTTACTTCCATCAACTAATGGAATCAATCATCTTGAATTGCTTTTTGTATTAATGTTATGTGGTTTAGTTCGTAAATATTGATGATTTCTCCTCACTTCATGCTAATTAGGCTCCTCCTTTTCTTAGAAGCACCATCTTTCATGCAATGACCATGATATTGTCTTTTGTGTCCATCTTAACAACTATTTGCATTGTGAAAGCAATGTCCATCAACCATCTATACAATGAATTCATTCAATTCCAACACACAATGGAGTCCTTTATCTTGATTAGCATTTCATATTGATATTAATTGGTTGAATTTGAAAATAAAGAGTCCCTCCCATCATTTGTATTTAGCATGGCACCTTTGTTCTTTCGAACCATGCTTTTTTATACACTGATCATCAAAATCACATTTATGCCGAAACTACCCATTAAATGAATTAAAACAAACAAGTCTATACATCATTAAAACACTAAATGTGTTTACTTCCATCAACTAATGGAATCAATCATCTTGAATTGATTTTTGTTTTAATTTTATGTGGTTCAAATCGTAAATATTGAAGCTTTCTATTCACTTCATGCTAATTAGATCCTCTTTTTCTTAGAAGCACCATCTTTCATGCAATGACCTTGAAATTGTCTTTTGTGTCCTTCTTAACAACTATTTGCATTGTGAAAGCAACGTCCATCAACCATCTATACAATGAATTCATTCAATTCCAACACACAATAGAGTCCTTGATCTTGATTAGCATTTCTTATTGATATTAATTGGTTGAATTTCAAAATAAAGAGTCCCTCCCATCATTTGTCCTTAGCATGGCACCTTTGTTCTTTCCAACCATGCTTTTTTATACACTGATCATCAAAATCACATTTATGCCGAAACTACCCATTAAATGAATTAAAACAAACAAGTCTATACATCATTAAAACACTAAATGTGTTTACTTCCATCAACTAATGGAATCAATCATCTTGAATTGCTTTTTGTATTAATGTTATGTGGTTTAGTTCGTAAATATTGATGATTTCTCCTCACTTCATGCTAATTAGGCTCCTCCTTTTCTTAGAAGCACCATCTTTCATGCAATGACCATCAAATTGTCTTTTGTGTCCTTCTTAACAACTATTTGCATTGTGAAAGCAATGTCCATCAACCATCTATACAATGAATTCATTCAATTCCAACACACAATGGAGTCCTTTATCTTGATTAGCATTTCATATTGATATTAATTGGTTGAATTTGAAAATAAAGAGTCCCTCCCATCATTTGTATTTAGCATGGCACCTTTGTTCTTTCGAACCATGCTTTTTTATACACTGATCATCAAAATCACATTTATGCCGAAACTACCCATTAAATGAATTAAAACAAACAAGTCTATACATCATTAAAACACTAAATGTGTTTACTTCCATCAACTAATGGAATCAATCATCTTGAATTGATTTTTGTTTTAATTTTATGTGGTTCAATTCGTAAATATTGAAGCTTTCTATTCACTTCATGCTAATTAGATCCTCTTTTTCTTAGAAGCATTATCTTTCATGCAATGACCATGAAATTGTCTTTTGCGTGCTTCTTAACAACTATTTGCATTGTGAAAGCAATGTCCATCAACCATCTATACAATGAATTCATTCAATTCCAACACACAATGGAGTCCTTTATCTTGATTAGCATTTCTTATTGATATTAATTGGTTGAATTTGAAAATAAAGAGTCCCTCTCATCATTTGTAGTTAGCATGGCACCTTTGTTCTTTCCAACCATGCTTTTTTATACACTGATCATCAAAATCACATTTATGCGGAAACTACCCAGTAAATGAATTAAAACAAACAAGTCTAAACATCATTAAAACACTAAATGTGTTTACTTCCATCAACTAATGGAATCAATCATCTTGAATTGCTTTTTGTATTAATGTTATGTGGTTCAATTCGTAAATATTGAAGCTTTCTATTCACTTCATGCTAATTAGGCTCCTCTTTTTCTTAGAAGCACCATCTTTCATGCAATGACCTTGAAATTGTCTTTTGTGTCCTTCTTAACAACTATTTGCATTGTGAAAGCAACGTCCATCAACCATCTATACAATGAATTCATTCAATTCCAACACACAATAGAGTCCTTGATTTGATTAGCATTTCTTATTGATATTAATTGGTTGAATTTCAAAATAAAGAGTCCCTCCCATCATTTGTCCTTAGCATGGCACCTTTGTTCTTTCCAACCATGCTTTTTTATACACTGATCATCAAAATCACATTTATGCCGAAACTACCCATTAAATGAATTAAAACAAACAAGTCTATACATCATTAAAACACTAAATGTGTTTACTTCCATCAACTAATGGAATCAATCATCTTGAATTGCTTTTTGTATTAATGTTATGTGGTTTAGTTCGTAAATATTGATGATTTCTCCTCACTTCATGCTAATTAGGCTCCTCCTTTTCTTAAAAGCACCATCTTTCATGCAATGACCATGAAATTGTCTTTTGTGTCCTTCTTAACAACTATTTGCATTGTGAAAGCAATGTCCATCAACCATCTATACAATGAATTCATTCAATTCCAACACACAATGGAGTCCTTTATCTTGATTAGCATTTCTTATTGATATTAATTGGTTGAATTTGAAAGTAAAGAGTCCCTCTCATCATTTGTAGTTAGCATGACACGCCTTTGTTCTTTCAAACCATGCGTTTTTATCCACTGATCATCAAAATCACATTTATGCCGAAACTACCCAGTAAATGAATTAAAACAAACAAGTCTAAACATCATTAAAACACTAAATGTGTTTACTTCCATCAACTAATGGAATCAATCATCTTGAATTGCTTTTTGTATTAATGTTATGTGGGTCAATACGTAAATATTGAAGCTTTCTATTCACTTCATGCTAATTAGGCTCCTCTTTTTCTTACAAGCACTGTCTTTCATGCAATGACAATGGAATTGTCTTTTTTGTCCTTTTTAGCAACAATTTGCATTGTCAAAGAAATGTCCATCAACCATCTTTACAATGAATTCATTCAATTCCAACACACAATGGAGTCCTTGATCTTGATTAGCATTTCTTATTGATATTAATTGGTTGAATTTCAAAATAAAGAGTCGCTCCCATCATTTGTAGTTAGCATGGCACCTTTGTTCTTTCCAACCATGCTTTTTTATACGCTGATCATCAAAATCACATTTATGCCGAAACTACCCAGTAAATGAATTAAAACAAACAAGTCTAAACATCATTAAAACACTAAATGTGTTTACCTCCATCAACTAATGGAATCAATCATCTTGAATTTCTTTTTGTATTAATGTTATGTGGTTTAGTTCGTAAATATTGATGATTTCTCCTCACTTCATGCTAATTAGGCTCCTCTTTTTCTTAGAAGCACCATCTTTCATGGAATGACCTTGCAATTGTCTTTTCTGTCCTTCTTAACAACTATTTGCATTGTGAAAGCAATGTCCATCAACCATCTATACAATGAATTCATTCAATTCCAACACACAATGGAGTCCTTTATCTTGATTAGCATTTCTTATTGATATTAATTGGTTGAATTTCAAAATAAAGAGTCCCTCCCATCATTTGTAATTAGCATGGCACCTTTGTTCTTTCCAACCATGCTTTTTTATACACTGATCATCAAAATCACATTTATGCCGAAACTACCCAGTAAATGAATTAAAACAAACAAGTCTTAACATCATTAAAACACTAAATGTGTTTACTTCCATCAATTAATGGAATCAATCATCTTGAATTGCTTTTTGTGTTAATGTTATGTGGTTCAATTCGTAAATATTGAAGCTTTCTATTCACTTCATGCTAATTAGGCTCCTCTTTCTCTTAGAAGCACTATCTTTCATGCAATGACCATGAAATTTTCTTTTGCGTGCTTCTTAACACTTATTTGCATTGTGAAAGCAATGTCCATCAATCATCTATACAATGAATTCATTCAATTCCAACACACAATGGAGTCCTTGATCTTGATTAGCATTTCTTATTGATATTAATTGGTTGAATTTGAAAGTAAAGAGTCCCTCTCATCATTTGTAGTTAGCATGACACTTTTGTTCTTTCCACCCATGATTTTTTATGCACTGATCATCAAAATCACATTTATGCCGAAACTACCCAGTAAATGAATTAAAACAAACAAGTCTAAACATCATTAAAACACTAAATGTGTTTACTTCCATCAACTAATGGAATCAATCATCTTGAATTGATTTTTGTATTAATGTTATGTGGTTCAATTCGTAAATATTGAATCTTTCTATTCACTTCATGCTAATTAGGCTCCTCTTTTTCTTAGAAGTGCCATCTTTCATGGAATGACCTTGAAATTGTCTTTTGTGTCCTTCTTAACAACTATTTGCATTGTGAAAGCAACGTCCATCAACCATCTATACAATCAATTCATTCAATTCCAACACACAATGGAGTCCTTGATCTTGATTAGCATTTCTTATTGATATTAATTGGTTGAATTTCAAAATAAAGAGTCCCTCCCATCATTTGTAATTAGCTTGGCACCTTTGTTCTTTCCAACCATGCTTTTTTATACATTGATCATCAAAATCACATTTATGCCGAAACTACCCAGTAAATGAATTAAAACAAATAAGTCTAAACATCATCAAAACACTAAATGTGTTTACTTCCATCAACTAATGGAATTAATCACCTTGAATTGCTTTTTGTATTAATGTTATGTGGTTCAATTCGTAAATATTGAAGCTTTCTATTCACTTCATGCTAATTAGGCTCCTCTTTTTCTTAGAAGCACTATCTTTCATGCAATGACCATGGAATTGTCTTTTGTGTCCTTTTTAACAACTCTTTACATTTTGAATGCAATGTCCATCAACCATCTATACAATGAATTCATTCAATTCCAACACACAATGGAGTCCTTGATCTTGATTAGCATTTCGTATTGATATTAGTTGGTTGAATTTCAAAGTAAAGAGTCCCTCTCATCATTTGTAGTTAGCATGACACACCATTGTTCTTTCCAACCATGCTTTTTTATGCCCTGATCATCAAATTCACATTTATGCCGAAACTACCCAGTAAATGAATTAAAACAAACAAGTCTAAACATCATTAAAACACTAAATGTGTTTACTTCCATCAACTAATGGAATCAATCATCTTGAATTGCTTTTTGTATTAATGTTATGTGGTTCAATTCGTAAATATTGAAGCTTTCTATTCACTTCATGCTAATTAGGTCCTCTTTCTCTTAGAAGCACTATCTTTCATGCAATGACCAAGAAATTTTCTTTTGCGTGCTTCTTAACAACTATTTACATTGTGAAAGCAATGTCCATCAATCATCTATACAATGAATTCATTCAATTCCAACACACTATATAGTCCTTGATCTTGATTAGCATTTCATATTGATATTAATTGGTTGAATTTCAAAATAAAGAGTCCCTCCCATCATTTGTAGTTAGCATGGCACCTTTGTTCTTTCCAACCATGCTTTTTTATACGCTGATCATCAAAATCACATTTATGCCGAAACTACCCAGTAAATGAATTAAAACAAACAAGTCTAAACATCATTAAAACACTAAATGTGTTTACCTCCATCAACTAATGGAATCAATCATCTTGAATTGCTTTTTGTATTAATGTTATGTGGTTTAGTTCGTAAATATTGATGATTTCTCCTCACTTCATGCTAATTAGGCTCCTCTTTTTCTTAAAAGCACCATCTTTCATGGAATGACCTTGAAATTGTCTTTTCTGTCCTTCTTAACAACTATTTGCATTGTGAAAGCAATGTCCATCAACCATCTATACTATGAATTCATTCAATTCCAACACACAATGGAGTCCTTTATCTTGATTAGCATTTCTTATTGATATTAATTGGTTGAATTTCAAAATAAAGAGTCCCTCCCATCATTTGTAATTAGCATGGCACCTTTGTTCTTTCCAACCATGCTTTTTTATATACTGATCATCAAAATCACATTTATGCCGAAACTACCCAGTAAATGAATTAAAACAAACAACTCTAAACATCATTAAAACACTAAATGTGTTTACTTCCATCAACTAATGGTGTCAATCATGTTGAATTGCTTTCTGTATTAATGTTATGTGGGTCAATACGTAAATATTGAAGCTTTCTATTCACTTCATGCTAATTAGGCTCCTCTTTTTCTTACAAGCACTGTCTTTCATGCAATGACAATGGAATTGTCTTTTGTGTCCTTTTTAGCAACAATTTGCATTGTCAAAGCAATGTCCATCAACCATCTTTACAATGAATTCATTCAATTCCAACACACAATGGAGTCCTTGATCTTGATTAGCATTTCTTATTGATATTAATTGGCTGAATTTCAAAATAAAGAGTCGCTCTCATCATTTGTAGTTAGCATGGCACCTTTGTTCTTTCCAACCATGCTTTTTTATACGCTGATCATCAAAATCACATTTATGCCGAAACTACCCAGTAAATGAATTAAAACAAACAAGTCTAAACATCATTAAAACACTAAATGTGTTTACCTCCATCAAGTAATGGAATCAATCATCTTGAATTGCTTTTTGTATTAATGTTATGTGGTTTAGTTCGTAAATATTGATGATTTCTCCTCACTTCATGCTAATTAGGCTCCTCTTTTTCTTAGAAGCACCATCATTCATGGAATGACCTTGCAATTGTCTTTTCTGTCCTTCTTAACAACTATTTACATTGTGAAAGCAATGTCCATCAACCATCTATACAATGAATTCATTCAATTCCAACACACAATGGAGTCCTTTATCTTGATTAGCATTTCTTATTGATATTAATTGGTTGAATTTCAAAATAAAGAGTCCCTCCCATCATTTGTATTTAGCATGGCACCTTTGTTCTTTTCTTTTCGAACCATGCTTTTTTATACACTGATCATCAAAATCACATTTATGCCGAAACTACCCATTAAATGAATTAAAACAAACAAGTCTATACATCATTAAAACACTAAATGTGTTTACTTCCATCAACTAATGGAATCAATCATCTTGAATTGATTTTTGTTTTAATTTTATGTGGTTCAAAATCGTAAATATTGAAGCTTTTCTATTCACTTCATGCTAATTAGGATCCTCTTTTTCTTAGAAGCACCATCTTTCATGCAATGACCTTGAAATTGTCTTTTGTGTCCTTCTTAACAACTATTTGCATTGTGAAAGCAACGTCCATCAACCATCTATACAATGAATTCATTCAATTCCAACACACAATAGAGTCCTTGATCTTGATTAGCATTTCTTATTGATATTAATTGGTTGAATTTCAAAATAAAGAGTCCCTCCCATCATTTGTCCTTAGCATGGCACCTTTGTTCTTTCCAACCATGCTTTTTTTATACACTGATCATCAAAATCACATTTATGCCGAAACTACCCATTAAATGAATTAAAACAAACAAGTCTATACATCATTAAAACACTAAATGTGTTTACTTCCATCAACTAATGGAATCAATCATCTTGAATTGCTTTTTGTATTAATGTTATGTGGTTTAGTTCGTAAATATTGATGATTTCTCCTCACTTCATGCTAATTAGGCTCCTCCTTTTCTTAGAAGCACCATCTTTCATGCAATGACCATCAAATTGTCTTTTGTGTCCTTCTTAACAACTATTTGCATTGTGAAAGCAATGTCCATCAACCATCTATACAATGAATTCATTCAATTCCAACACACAATGGAGTCCTTGATCTTGATTAGCATTTCTTATTGATATTAATTGGTTGAATTTGAAAATAAAGAGTCCCTCCCATCATTTGTATTTAGCATGGCACCTTTGTTCTTTCGAACCATGCTTTTTTATACACTGATCATCAAAATCACATTTATGCCGAAACTACCCATTAAATGAATTAAAACAAACAAGTCTATACATCATTAAAACACTAAATGTGTTTACTTCCATCAACTAATGGAATCAATCATCTTGAATTGATTTTTGTTTTAATTTTATGTGGTTCAATTCGTAAATATTGAAGCTTTCTATTCACTTCATGCTAATTAGGCTCCTCTTTTTCTTAGAAGCACCTTCTTTCATGCAATGACCATGAAATTGTCTTTTTGCGTGCTTCTTAACAACTATTTGCATTGTGAAAGCAATGTCCATCAACCATCTATACAATGAATTCATTCAATTCCAACACACAATGGAGTCCTTTATCTTGATTAGCATTTCTTATTGATATTAATTGGTTGAATTTGAAAAATAAAGAGTCCCTCTCCCATCATTTGTAGTTAGCATGGCACCTTTGTTCTTTCCAACCATGCTTTTTTTATACACTGATCATCAAAATCACATTTATGCCGAAACTACCCAGTAAATGAATTAAAAACAAACAAGTCTAAACATCATTAAAACACTAAAAATGTGTTTACTTCCATCAACTAATGGAATCAATCATCTTGAATTGCTTTTTGTATTAATGTTATGTGGTTCAATTCGTAAATATTGAAGCTTTCTATTCACTTCATGCTAATTAGGCTCCTCTTTTTCTTAGAAGCACCATCTTTCATGCAATGACCTTGAAATTGTCTTTTGTGTCCTTCTTAACAACTATTTGCATTGTGAAAGCAACGTCCATCAACCATCTATACAATGAATTCATTCAATTCCAACACACAATAGAGTCCTTGATCTTGATTAGCATTTCTTATTGATATTAATTGGTTGAATTTCAAAATAAAGAGTCCCTCCCATCATTTGTCCTTAGCATGGCACCTTTGTTCTTTCCAACCATGCTTTTTTATATACACTGATCATCAAAATCACATTTATGCGGAAACTACCCAGTAAATGAATTAAAACAAACAAGTCTAAACATCATTAAAACACTAAATGTGTTTACTTCCATCAACTAATGGAATCAATCATCTTGAATTGCTTTTTGTATTAATGTTATGTGGTTTAGTTCGTAAATATTGATGATTTCTCCTCACTTCATGCTAATTAGGCTCCTCCTTTTCTTAAAAGCACCATCTTTCATGCAATGACCATGAAATTGTCTTTTGTGTCCTTCTTAACAACTATTTGCATTGTGAAAGCAATGTCCATCAACCATCTTTACAATGAATTCATTCAATTCCAACACACAATGGAGTCCTTGATCTTGATTAGCATTTCTTATTGATATTAATTGGTTGAATTTGAAAGTAAAGAGTCCCCCTCCCATCATTTGTAGTTAGCATGACACCTTTGTTCTTTCAAACCATGCGTTTTTATACACTGATCATCAAAATCACATTTATGCCGAAACTACCCAGTAAATGAATTAAAACAAACAAGTCTAAACATCATTAAAACACTAAATGTGTTTACTTCCATCAACTAATGGAATCAATCATCTTGAATTGCTTTTTGTATTAATGTTATGTGGGTCAATACGTAAATATTGAAGCTTTCTATTCACTTCATGCTAATTAGGCTCCTCTTTTTCTTACAAGCACTGTCTTTCATGCAATGACAATGGAATTGTCTTTTTTGTCCTTTTTAGCAACAATTTGCATTGTCAAAGAAATGTCCATCAACCATCTTTACAATGAATTCATTCAATTCCAACACACAATGGAGTCCTTGATCTTGATTAGCATTTCTTATTGATATTAATTGGTTGAATTTCAAAATAAAGAGTCCCTCCCATCATTTGTAGTTAGCATGGCACCTTTGTTCTTTCCAACCATGCTTTTTTTATACGCTGATCATCAAAAATCACATTTATGCCGAAACTACCCAGTAAATGAATTAAAACAAACAAGTCTAAACATCATTAAAACACTAAATGTGTTTACCTCCATCAACTAATGGAATCAATCATCTTGAATTTCTTTTTGTATTAATGTTATGTGGTTTAGTTCGTAAATATTGATGATTTCTCCTCACTTCATGCTAATTAGGCTCCTCTTTTTCTTAGAAGCACCATCTTTCATGGAATGACCTTGAAATTGTCTTTTCTGTCCTTCTTAACAACTATTTGCATTGTGAAAGCAATGTCCATCAACCATCTATACAATGAATTTCATTCAATTCCAACACACAATGGAGTCCTTTATCTTGATTAGCATTTCTTATTGATATTAATTGGTTGAATTTCAAAATAAAGAGTCCCTCCCATCATTTGTAATTAGCATGGCACCTTTGTTCTTTCCAACCATGCTTTTTTATACACTGATCATCAAAATCACATTTATGCCGAAACTACCCAGTAAATGAATTTAAAACAAACAAGTCTTAACATCATTAAAACACTAAATGTGTTTACTTCCATCAATTAATGGAATCAATCATCTTGAATTGCTTTTTGTGTTAATGTTATGTGGTTCAATTCGTAAATATTGAAGCTTTCTATTCACTTCATGCTAATTAGGCTCCTCTTTCTCTTAGAAGCACTATCTTTTCATGCAATGACCATGAAAATTTTCTTTTGCGTGCTTCTTAACACTTATTTGCATTGTGAAAGCAATGTCCATCAATCATCTATACAATGAATTCATTCAATTCCAAACACACAATGGAGTCCTTGATCTTGATTAGCATTTTTATTATTGATATTAATTGGTTGAATTTGAAAGTAAAAGAGTCCCTCTCATCATTTGTAGTTAGCATGGCACACTTTTGTTCTTTCCAACCCATGATTTTTTATGCACTGATCATCAAAATCACATTTATGCCGAAACTACCCAGTAAATGAATTAAAACAAACAAGTCTAAACATCATTAAAAACACTAAATGTGTTTACTTCCATCAACTAATGGAATCAATCATCTTGAATTGATTTTTTGTATTAATGTTATGTGGTTCAATTCGTAAATATTGAATCTTTCTATTCACTTCATGCTAATTAGGCTCCTCTTTTTCTTAGAAGTGCCATCTTTCATGGAATGACCTTGAAATTGTCTTTTGTGTGTCCTTATTTAACAACTATTTGCATTGTGAAAGCAACGTCCAATCAACCATCTATACAATCAATTCATTCAATTCCAACACACAATGGAGTCCTTGATCTTGATTAGCATTTCTTATTGATATTAATTGGTTGAATTTCAAAATAAAGAGTCCCTCCCATCATTTGTAGTTAGCATGGCACCTTTGTTCTTTCCAACCATGCTTTTTTATACATTGATCATCAAAATCACATTTATGCCGAAACTACCCAGTAAATGAATTTAAAACAAACAAGTCTAAACATCATTCAAAACACTAAATGTGTTTACTTCCATCAACTAATGGAATTAATCACCTTGAATTGCTTTTTGTATTAATGTTATGTGGTTCAATTTCGTAAATATTGAAGCTTTCTATTCACTTCATGCTTATTTAGGCTCCTCTTTTTATTAGAAGCACTATCTTTCATGCAATGACCATGGAATTGTCTTTTGTGTCCTTTTTAACAACTCATTTACATTGTGAATGCAATGTCCATCAACCATCTATTACAATGAATTCATTCAATTCCAACACACAATGGAGTCCTTGATCTTGATTAGCATTTCGTATTGATATTAGTTGGTTGAATTTCAAAAGTTAAAGAGTCCCTCTCATCATTTGTAGTTAGCATGGCACCTTTGTTCTTTCCAACCATGCTTTTTTATGCCTCTGATCATCAAATTCACATTTATGCCGAAACTAACCAGTAAATGAATTAAAACAAACAAGTCTAAACATCATTAATAAAACACTAAATGTGTTTACTTCCATCAAACTAATGGAATCAATCATCTTGAATTGCTTTTTTGTATTAATGTTATGTGGTTCAATTCGTAAATATTGAAGCTTTCTATTCACTTCATGCTAATTAGGTCCTCTTTTTCTTAGAAGCACTATCTTTCATGCAATGACCATGAAATTGTCTTTTTTGCGTGCTTCTTAACAAACTATTTGCATTGTGAAAGCAATGTCCATCAATCATCTATACAATGAATTCATTCAATTCCAACACACAATGGGAGTCCTTGATCTTGATTAGCATTTCATATTGATATTAATTGGGTTGAATTTCAAAATAAAGAGTCCTCCCATCATTTGTAGTTAGCATGGCACCTTTGTTCTTTCCAACCATGCTTTTTTATACATACTGATCATCAAATCACATTTATGCCGAAACTACCCAGTAAATGAATTAAAACAAACAAGGTCTAAACATCATTAAAATCACATAAAAATGTGTTTACTTCCATCAAACTAATGTGGAATCAATCATCTTGAATTGCTTTTTGTATTAATGTTATGTGGTTTAGTTCGTAAATATTGATGATTTCTCCTCACTTCATTGCTAAATTAGGCTCCTCTTTTTCTTTAAAAGCTCTCATTTTACATGGAATTGACCTTGAGAAATTGTCTTTTTCTTGATCCTTCTTTAACATCTATCTTGCCAATGTGATTGGGCATTGGCCATCAACATATATCTACTATGAATT
>JBAPLH010002397.1:0-17092 GCA_037897445.1 Ceriops zippeliana
AGAATAGTGTAATTAGCTGGAGGCACATTGAATGTCTCATTATTTTTGAATGAAACTACATAACAATTGTACAAAATGCAAACCAAGATGAATGAATTCTTCGATTGGTGGAAGTAAACACATTTAGAGTGTTAATAGGGTTTAGAATGGTTTGTTTCAATGAATATAGTTAGTAGTTTAGGCACAAGTGTTAATTTCATGATCTTTGTATCAAAAAATGTGTTTGTACACGAAAAAAGATACTTGCTAATTTGAAATGATGGGACGGACTCTTTATTTTGTATTTGAACCAATTAATATCAATAAGAAAAGCAAATCAAGATCAGCGACTCTATTGTTTGATGGAATTGAAAGAATTCATGGTATATATGGTTCATGGATATTCATTTCACAATTAATATATTCAATAAGTATAACACAAACGATAATTTCATGGTCATTGAATGAAAAATAGTCTTTGGAACAGAAAGAATAGTGTAAGTAGCTGGAGGCGCATTGAATGTCTCATTATTTTTGAATGAAACTACTTAACAATTGTACAAAATGCAAACCAAGATGAATGAATTCTTCGATTGGTGGAAGTAAACACATTTAGAGTGTTAATAGGGTTTAGAATGGTTTGTTTTAATGAATATACTTAGTAGTTTAGGCACAAGTGTTAATTTCATTATCTTTGTATCAAAAAGTGTGTTTGTAAACAAAAAAGGATACTTGCTAAGAAGAAATCATGGGACGGACTTTTTATTTTGTATTTCAACCAATTAATATCAATAAGAAAAGCAAATCAAGATCAGGGACTCCATTGTTTGTTGGAATTGAAAGAATTCAGGGTATAGATGGTTCATGGATATTGATTTCACAATTAATATAGTCGTTAAGTATGAAACAAACGATAATTTCATGGTAATTGAATGAAAAATAGTCTTTGGAACAGAAAGAGGAGTGTAATTAGCTGGAGGTGCATTGAATGTCTCATTATTTTTGAATGAAACTACTTAACAATTGTACAAAATGCAAACCAAGATGAATGAATTCTTCGATTGGTGGAAGTAAACACATTTAGAGTGTTAATAGGGTTTAGAATGGTTTGTTTTAATGAATATACTTAGTAGTTTAGGCACAAGTGTTAATTTCATTATCTTTGTATCAAAAAGTGTGTTTGTAAACAAAAAAGGATACTTGCTAAGAAGAAATCATGGGACGGACTTTTTATTTTGTATTTCAACCAATTAATATCAATAAGAAAAGCAAATCAAGATCAGGGACTCCATTGTTTGTTGGAATTGAAAGAATTCATGGTATAGATGGTTCATGGATATTGATTTCACAATTAATATAGTCGTTAAGTATGAAACAAACGATAATTTCATGGTAATTGAATGAAAAATAGTCTTTGGAACAGAAAGAGGAGTGTAATTAGCTGGAGGTGCATTGAATGTCTCATTATTTTTGAATGAAACTACTTAACAATTGTACAAAATGCAAACCAAGATGAATGAATTCTTCGATTGGTGGAAGTAAACACATTTAGAGTGTTAATAGGGTTTAGAATGGTTTGTTTTAATGAATATACTTAGTAGTTTAGGCACAAGTGTTAATTTCATTATCTTTGTATCAAAAAGTGTGTTTGTAAACAAAAAAGGATACTTGCTAAGAAGAAATCATGGGACGGACTTTTTATTTTGTATTTCAACCAATTAATATCAATAAGAAAAGCAAATCAAGATCAGGGGCTCCATTGTTTATTGGAATTGAAAGAATTCAGGGCACAGATGGTTCATGGATATTGATTTCACAATTAATATAGTCGTTAAGTATGAAACAAACGATAATTTCATGGTAATTGAATGAAAAATAGTCTTTGGAACAGAAAGAGGAGTGTAATTAGCTGGAGGCACATTGAATGTCTCATTATTTTTGAATGAAACTACTTAACAATTGTACAAAATGCAAACCACGATGAATGAATTCTTCGATTGGTGGAAGTAAACACATTTAGAGTGTTAATAGGGTTTAGAATGGTTTGTTTTAATGAATATAGTTAGTAGTTTAGGCACAAGTGTTAATTTCATTATCTTTGTATCAAAAAGTGTGTTTGTAAACAAAAAAGGATACTTGGTAAGGAGAAATCATGGGACGGACTTTTTATTTTGTATTTCAACCAATTAATATCAATAAGAAAAGCAAATCAAGATCAAGGACTCCATTGTTTGTTGGAATTGAAGGAATTCATGGTATAGATGATTCATGGATATTGATTTCACAATTAATATATTCAATAAGTATAACACAAACTATAATTTCATGGTCATTGAATGAAAAATAGTCTTTGGAACAGAAAGATTAGTGTAAGTAGCTGGAGGCGCATTGAATGTCTCATTATTTTTGAATGAAACTACTTAACAATTGTACAAAATGCAAACCAAGATGAATGAATTCTTCGATTGGTGGAAGTAAACACATTTAGAGTGTTAATAGGGTTTAGAATGGTTTGTTTTAATGAATATATAGTTAGTAGTTTAGGCACAAGTGTTAATTTCATTATCTTTGTATCAAAAAGTGTGTTTGTAAACAAAAAAGGATACTTGCTAAGAAGAAATCATGGGACGGACTTTTTATTTTGTATTTCAACCAATTAATATCAATAAGAAAAGCAAATCAAGATCAGGGACTCCATTGTTTGTTGGAATTGAAAGAATTCAGGGTATAGATGGTTCATGGATATTGATTTCACAATTAATATAGTCGTTAAGTATGAAACAAACGATAATTTCATGGTAATTGAATGAAAAATAGTCTTTGGAACAGAAAGAGGAGTGTAATTAGCTGGAGGTGCATTGAATGTCTCATTATTTTTGAATGAAACTACTTAACAATTGTACAAAATGCAAACCAAGATGAATGAATTCTTCGATTGGTGGAAGTAAACACATTTAGAGTGTTAATAGGGTTTAGAATGGTTTGTTTTAATGAATATACTTAGTAGTTTAGGCACAAGTGTTAATTTCATTATCTTTGTATCAAAAAGTGTGTTTGTAAACAAAAAAGGATACTTGCTAAGAAGAAATCATGGGACGGACTTTTTATTTTGTATTTCAACCAATTAATATCAATAAGAAAAGCAAATCAAGATCAGGGACTCCATTGTTTGTTGGAATTGAAAGAATTCAGGGTATAGATGGTTCATGGATATTGATTTCACAATTAATATAGTCGTTAAGTATGAAACAAACGATAATTTCATGGTAATTGAATGAAAAATAGTCTTTGGAACAGAAAGAGGAGTGTAATTAGCTGGAGGTGCATTGAATGTCTCATTATTTTTGAATGAAACTACTTAACAATTGTACAAAATGCAAACCAAGATGAATGAATTCTTCGATTGGTGGAAGTAAACACATTTAGAGTGTTAATAGGGTTTAGAATGGTTTGTTTTAATGAATATACTTAGTAGTTTAGGCACAAGTGTTAATTTCATTATCTTTGTATCAAAAAGTGTGTTTGTAAACAAAAAAGGATACTTGCTAAGAAGAAATCATGGGACAGACTTTTTATTTTGTATTTCAACCAATTAATATCAATAAGAAAAGCAAATCAAGATCAGGGACTCCATTGTTTGTTGGAATTGAAAGAATTCATGGTATAGATGGTTCATGGATATTGATTTCACAATTAATATATTCAATAAGTATAACACAAACTATAATTTCATGGTCATTGAATGAAAAATAGTCTTTGGAACAGAAAGAGGAGTGTAATTAGCTGGAGGCACATTGAATGTCTCATTATTTTTGAATGAAACTACTTAACAATTGTACAAAATGCAAACCACGATGAATGAATTCTTCGATTGGTGGAAGTAAACACATTTAGAGTGTTAATAGGGTTTAGAATGGTTTGTTTCAATGAATATGGTTAGTAGTTTAGGCACAAGTGTTAATTTCATGATCTTTGTATCAAAAAATGTGTTTGTAGACGAAAAAAGATACTTGCTAAGTTGAAATGATGGGACGGACTCTTTATTTTGTATTTGAACCAATTAATATCAATAAGAAAAGCAAATCAAGATCAGCGACTCCATTGTTTGTTGGAATTGAAAGAATTCATGGTATATATGGTTCATGGATATTGATTTCACAATTAATATATTCAATAAGTATAACACAAACGATAATTTCATGGTTATTGAATGAAAAATAGTCTTTGGAACAGAAAGAGAATAGTGTAATTAGCTGGAGGTGCATTGAATGTCTCATTATTTTTGAATGAAACTACTTAACAATTGTACAAAATGCAAACCAAGATGAATGAATTCTTCGATTGGTGGAAGTAAACACATTTAGAGTGTTAATAGGGTTTAGAATGGTTTGTTTTCAATGAATATAGTTAGTAGTTTAGGCACAAGTGTTAATTTCATGATCTTTGTATCAAAAAAGTGTGTTTGTAAACAAAAAAAGGATACTTGCTAATTTGAAATGATGGGACGGACTCTTTTATTTTGTATTTCAACCAATTAATATCAATAAGAAAAGCAAATCAAGATCAGCAGGGACTCCATTGTTTGTTGGAATTGAAAGAATTCATGGTATAGATGGTTCATGGATATTGATTTCACAATTAATATATTCAATAAGTATAACACAAACGATAATTTCATGGTCATTGAATGAAAAATAGTCTTTGGAACAGAAAGAGGAGTGTAATTAGCTGGAGGCGCATTGAATGTCTCATTATTTTTGAATGAAACTACTTAACAATTGTACAAAATGCAAACCAAGATGAATGAATTCTTCGATTGGTGGAAGTAAACACATTTAGAGTGTTAATAGGGTTTTTAGAATGGTTTGTTTTAATGAATATACTTAGTAGTTTAGGCACAAGTGTTAATTTCATTATCTTTGTATCAAAAAGTGTGTTTGTAAACAAAAAAGGATACTTGCTAAGAAGAAATCATGGGACGGACTTTTTATTTTGTATTTCAACCAATTAATATCAATAAGAAAAGCAAATCAAGATCAGGGACTCCATTGTTTGTTGGAATTGAAAGAATTCATGGTATAGATGGTTCATGGATATTGATTTCACAATTAATATAGTCGTTAAGTATGAAACAAAACGATAATTTCATGGTAATTGAATGAAAAATAGTCTTTGGAACAGAAAGAGGAGTGTAATTAGCTGGAGGTGCATTGAATGTCTCATTATTTTTGAATGAAACTACTTAACAATTGTACAAAATGCAAACCAATGATGAATGAATTCTTCGATTGGTGGAAGTAAACACATTTAGAGTGTTAATAGGGTTTAGAATGGTTTTTGTTTTAATGAATATACTTAGTAGTTTAGGCACAAGTGTTAATTTCATTATCTTTGTATCAAAAAGTGTGTTTGTAAACAAAAAAGGATACTTGCTAAGAAGAAATCATGGGACGGACTTTTTATTTTGTATTTCAACCAATTAATATCAATAAGAAAAGCAAATCAAGATCAGGGACTCCATTGTTTGTTGGAATTGAAAGAATTCATGGTATAGATGGTTCATGGATATTGATTTCACAATTAATATAGTCGTTAAGTATGAACACAAACGATAATTTCATGGTAATTGAATGAAAAAATAGTCTTTGGAACAGAAAGAGGAGTGTAATTAGCTGGAGGTGCATTGAATGTCTCATTATTTTTGAATGAAACTACTTAACAATTGTACAAAATGCAAACCAAGATGAATGAATTCTTCGATTGGTGGAAGTAAACACATTTAGAGTGTTAATAGGGTTTTAGAATGGTTTGTTTTAATGAATATACTTAGTAGTTTAGGCACAAGTGTTAATTTCATATATCTTTGTATCAAAAAGTGTGTTTGTAAACAAAAAAGGATACTTGCTAAGAAGAAATCATGGGACGGACTTTTTATTTTGTATTTCAACCAATTAATATCAATAAGAAAAGCAAATCAAGATCAGGGACTCCATTGTTTGTTGGAATTGAAAGAATTCATGGTATAGATGGTTCATGGATATTGATTTCACAATTAATATAGTCGTTAAGTATAACACAAACGATAATTTCATGGTAATTGAATGAAAAATAGTCTTTGGAACAGAAAGAGGAGTGTAATTAGCTGGAGGTGCATTGAATGTCTCATTATTTTTGAATGAAACTACTTAACAATTGTACAAAATGCAAACCAAGATGAATGAATTCTTCGATTGGTGGAAGTAAACACATTTAGAGTGTTAATAGGGTTTAGAATGGTTTGTTTTAATGAATATACTTAGTAGTTTAGGCACAAGTGTTAATTTCATTATCTTTGTATCAAAAAGTGTGTTGTAAACAAAAAAAGGATACTTGCTAAGAAGAAATCATGGGACGGACTTTTTATTTTGTATTTCAAACCAATTAATATCAATAAGAAAAGCAAATCAAGATCAGGGACTCCATTGTTTGTTGGAATTGAAAGAATTCAGGGTATAGATGGTTCATGGATATTGATTTCACAATTAATATAGTCGTTAAGTATAACACAAACGATAATTTCATGGTAATTGAATGAAAAATAGTCTTTGGAACAGAAAGAGGAGTGTAATTAGCTGGAGGTGCATTGAATGTCTCATTATTTTTGAATGAAACTACTTAACAATTGTACAAAATGCAAACCAAGATGAATGAATTCTTCGATTGGTGGAAGTAAAAACACATTTAGAGTGTTAATAGGGTTTAGAATGGTTTGTTTTAATGAATATACTTAGTAGTTTAGGCACAAGTGTTAATTTCATTATCTTTGTATCAAAAAGTGTGTTTGTAAACAAAAAAGGATACTTGCTAAGAAGAAATCATGGGACGGACTTTTTATTTTGTATTTCAACCAATTAATATCAATAAGAAAAGCAAATCAAGATCAGGGACTCCATTGTTTGTTGGAATTGAAAGAATTCATGGTATAGATGGTTCATGGATATTGATTTCACAATTAATATAGTCGTTAAGTATGAAACAAACGATAATTTCATGGTAATTGAATGAAAAATAGTCTTTGGAACAGAAAGAGGAGTGTAATTAGCTGGAGGTGCATTGAATGTCTCATTATTTTTGAATGAAACTACTTAACAATTGTACAAAATGCAAACCAAGATGAATGAATTCTTCGATTGGTGGAAGTAAACACATTTAGAGTGTTAATAGGGTTTAGAATGGTTTGTTTTAATGAAATATACTTAGTAGTTTAGGCACAAGTGTTAATTTCATTATCTTTGTATCAAAAAGTGTGTTTGTAAACAAAAAAGGATACTTGCTAAGAAGAAATCATGGGACGGACTTTTTATTTTGTATTTCAACCAATTAATATCAATAAGAAAAGCAAATCAAGATCAGGGACTCCATTGTTTTGTTGGAATTGAAAGAATTCATGGTATAGATGGTTCATGGATATTGATTTCACAATTAATATAGTCGTTAAGTATGAACACAAACGATAATTTCATGGTAATTGAATGAAAAATAGTCTTTGGAACAGAAAGAGGAGTGTAATTAGCTGGAGGCGCATTGAATGTCTCATTATTTTTGAATGAAACTACTTAACAATTGTACAAAATGCAAACCAACATGAATGAATTCTTCGATTGGTGGAAGTAAACACATATAGAGTGTTAATAGGTTTTAGAATGGTTTGTTTTAATGAATATACTTAGTAGTTTAGGCACAAGTGTTAATTTCATTATCTTTGTATCAAAAAGTGTGTTAGTAAACCAAAAAGGATACTTGCTAAGAAGAAATGATGGGACGGACTCTTTATTTTGTATTTCAACCAATTAATATCAATAAGAAATGCAAATCAAGATCAGGGACTCCATTGTTTGTTCGAATTGAAAGAATTCATGGTATAGATGGTTCATGGATATTGATTTCGCAATTAATATAGTCGTTATGTCCGACACAAACGATAATTTCATGGTAATTGAATGAAAAATAGTCTTTGGAACAGAAAGAGGAGTGTAATTAGCTGGAGGTGCATTGAATGTCTCATTATTTTTGAATGAAACTACTTAACAATTGTACAAAATGCAAACCAAGATGAATGAATTCTTCGATTGGTGGAAGTAAACACATTTAGAGTGTTAATAGGGTTTTAGAATGGTTTTGTTTTAATGAATATACTTAGTAGTTTAGGCACAAGTGTTAATTTCATTATCTTTGTATCAAAAAAAGTGTGTTTGTAAACAAAAAAAGGATACTTGCTAAGAAGAAATCATGGGACGGACTTTTTATTTTGTATTTCAACCAATTAATATCAATAAGAAAAGCAAATCAAGATCAGGGACTCCCATTGTTTGTTGGAATTGAAAGAATTCATGGTATAGATGGTTCATGGATATTGATTTCACAATAATAATATAGTCGTTAAGTATGAACACAAACGATAATTTCATGGTAATTGAATGAAAAATAGTCTTTGGAACAGAAAGAGGAGTGTAATTAGCTGGAGGTGCATTGAATGTCTCATTATTTTTGAATGAAACTACTTAACAATTGTACAAAATGCAAACCAAGATGAATGAATTCTTCGATTGGTGGAAGTAAACACATATAGAGTGTTAATAGGTTTTAGAATGGTTTGTTTTAATGAATATACTTAGTAGTTTAGGCACAAGTGTTAATTTCATTATCTTTGTATCAAAAAGTGTGTTTGTAAACAAAAAAGGATACTTGCTAAGAAGAAATCATGGGACGGACTTTTTATTTTGTATTTCAACCAATTAATATCAATAAGAAAAGCAAATCAAGATCAGGGACTCCATTGTTTGTTGGAATTGAAAGAATTCATGGTATAGATGGTTCATGGATATTGATTTCACAATTAATATAGTCGTTAAGTATGAAACAAACGATAATTTCATGGTAATTGAATGAAAAATAGTCTTTGGAACAGAAAGAGGAGTGTAATTAGCTGGAGGTGCATTGAATGTCTCATTATTTTTGAATGAAACTACTTAACAATTGTACAAAATGCAAACCAAGATGAATGAATTCTTCGATTGGTGGAAGTAAAACACATTTAGAGTGTTAATAGGGTTTAGAATGGTTTGTTTTAATGAATATACTTTAGTAGTTTAGGCACAAGTGTTAATTTCATTATCTTTGTATCAAAAAGTGTGTGTTTGTAAACAAAAAAAGGATACTTGCTAAGAAGAAATGATGGGACGGACTTTTTATTTTGTATTTCAACCAATTAATATCAATAAGAAAAGCAAATCAAGATCAGGGACTCCATTGTTTGTTGGAATTGAAAGAATTCATGGTATAGATGGTTCATGGATATTGATTTCACAATTAATATAGTCGTTAAGTATGAACACAAACGATAATTTCATGGTAATTGAATGAAAAATAGTCTTTGGAACAGAAAGAGGAGTGTAATTAGCTGGAGGTGCATTGAATGTCTCATTATTTTTGAATGAAACTACTTAACAATTGTACAAAATGCAAACCAAGATGAATGAATTCTTCGATTGGTGGAAGTAAACACATTTAGAGTGTTAATAGGGTTTAGAATGGTTTGTTTTAATGAATATACTTAGTAGTTTAGGCACAAGTGTTAATTTCATTATCTTTGTATCAAAAAGTGTGTTTGTAAAACAAAAAAGGATACTTGCTAAGAAGAAATCATGGGACGGACTTTTTATTTTGTATTTCAACCAATTAATATCAATAAGAAAAGCAAATCAAGATCAGGGACTCCATTGTTTGTTGGAATTGAAAGAATTCATGGTATAGATGGTTCATGGATATTGATTTCACAATTAATATAGTCGTTAAGTATGAAACAAACGATAATTTCATGGTAATTGAATGAAAAATAGTCTTTGGAACAGAAAGAGGAGTGTAATTAGCTGGAGGTGCATTGAATGTCTCATTATTTTTGAATGAAACTACTTAACAATTGTACAAAATGCAAACCAAGATGAATGAATTCTTCGATTGGTGGAAGTAAACACATTTAGAGTGTTAATAGGGTTTAGAATGGTTTGTTTTAATGAATATACTTAGTAGTTTAGGCACAAGTGTTAATTTCATTATCTTTGTATCAAAAAAGTGTGTTTGTAAACAAAAAAAAGGATACTTGCTAAGAAGAAATCATGGGACGGACTTTTTATTTTGTATTTCAACCAATTAATATCAATAAGAAAAGCAAATCAAGATCAGGGACTCCATTGTTTGTTGGAATTGAAAGAATTCATGGTATAGATGGTTCATGGATATTGATTTCACAATTAATATAGTCGTTAAGTATAAAACAAACGATAATTTCATGGTAATTGAATGAATGAAAAATAGTCTTTGGAACAGAAAGAGGAGTGTAATTAGCTGGAGGTGCATTGAATGTCTCATTATTTTTGAATGAAACTACTTAACAATTGTACAAAATGCAAACCAAGATGAATGAATTCTTCGATTGGTGGAAGTAAACACATTTAGAGTGTTAATAGGGTTTAGAATGGTTTGTTTTAATGAATATACTTAGTAGTTTAGGCACAAGTGTTAATTTCATTATCTTTGTATCAAAAAAAGTGTGTTTGTAAAACAAAAAAGGATACTTGCTAAGAAGAAATCATGGGACGGACTTTTTATTTTGTATTTCAACCAATTAATATCAATAAGAAAAGCAAATCAAGATCAGGGACTCCATTGTTTGTTGGAATTGAAAGAATTCATGGTATAGATGGTTCATGGATATTGATTTCACAATTAATATAGTCGTTAAGTATGACACAAACGATAATTTCATGGTAATTGAATGAAAAATAGTCTTTGGAACAGAGAAAGAGGAGTGTAATTAGCTGGAGGTGCATTGAATGTCTCATTATTTTTGAATGAAACTACTTAACAATTGTACACAAAATGCAAACCAAGATGAATGAATTCTTCGATTGGTGGAAGTAAACACATTTAGAGTGTTAATAGGGTTTTAGAATGGTTTGTTTTAATGAATATACTTAGTAGTTTAGGGCACAAGTGTTAATTTCATTATCTTTGTATCAAAAAGTGTGTTTGTAAACAAAAAAGGATACTTGCTAAGAAGAAATCATGGGACGGACTTTTTATTTTGTATTTCAACAACCAATTAATATCAATAAGAAAAGCAAATCAAGATCAGGGACTCCATTGTTTGTTGGAATTGAAAGAATTCATGGTATAGATGGTTCATGGATATTGATTTCACAATTAATATAGTCGTTAAGTATGACACAAACGATAATTTCATGGTAATTGAATGAAAAATAGTCTTTGGAACAGAAAGAGGAGTGTAATTAGCTGGAGGTGCATTGAATGTCTCATTATTTTTGAATGAAACTACTTAACAATTGTACAAAATGCAAACCAAGATGAATGAATTCTTCGATTGGTGGAAGTAAACACATTTAGAGTGTTAATAGGGTTTAGAATGGTTTGTTTTAATGAATATACTTAGTAGTTTAGGCACAAGTGTTAATTTCATTATCTTTGTATCAAAAAGTGTGTTTGTAAACAAAAAAGGATACTTGCTAAGAAGAAATCATGGGACGGACTTTTTATTTTGTATTTCAACCAATTAATATCAATAAGAAAAGCAAATCAAGATCAGGGACTCCATTGTTTGTTGGAATTGAAAGAATTCATGGTATAGATGGTTCATGGATATTGATTTCACAATTAATATAGTCGTTAAGTATGAAACACAAACGATAATTTCATGGTAATTGAATGAAAAATAGTCTTTGGAACAGAAAGAGGAGTGTAATTAGCTGGAGGTGCATTGAATGTCTCATTATTTTTGAATGAAACTACTTAACAATTGTACAAAATGCAAACCAAGATGAATGAATTCTTCGATTGGTGGAAGTAAACACATTTAGAGTGTTAATAGGGTTTAGAATGGTTTGTTTTAATGAATATACTTAGTAGTTTAGGCACAAGTGTTAATTTCATTATCTTTGTATCAAAAAGTGTGTTTGTAAAAAAAAAAAGGATACTTGCTAAGAAGAAATCATGGGACGGACTTTTTTATTTTGTATTTCAACCAATTAATATCAATAAGAAAAGCAAATCAAGATCAGGGACTCCATTGTTTGTTGGAATTGAAAGAATTCATGGTATAGATGGTTCATGGATATTGATTTCACAATTAATATAGTCGTTAAGTATGACACAAACGATAATTTCATGGTAATTGAATGAAAAATAGTCTTTGGAACAGAAAGAGGAGTGTAATTAGCTGGAGGTGCATTGAATGTCTCATTATTTTTGAATGAAACTACTTAACAATTGTACAAAATGCAAACCAAGATGAATGAATTCTTCGATTGGTGGAAGTAAACACATATAGAGTGTTAATAGGTTTTAGAATGGTTTGTTTTAATGAATATACTTAGTAGTTTAGGCACAAGTGTTAATTTCATTATCTTTGTATCAAAAAGTGTGTTTGTAAACAAAAAAGGATACTTGCTAAGAAGAAATCATGGGACGGACTTTTTATTTTGTATTTCAACCAATTAATATAAATAAGAAAAGCAAATCAAGATCAGGGACTCCATTGTTTGTTGGAATTGAAAGAATTCAGGGTATAGATGGTTCATGGATATTGATTTCACAATTAATATAGTCGTTAAGTATGAAACAAACGATAATTTCATGGTAATTGAATGAAAAATAGTCTTTGGAACAGAAAGAGGAGTGTAATTAGCTGGAGGTGCATTGAATGTCTCATTATTTTTGAATGAAACTACTTAACAATTGTACAAAATGCAAACCAAGATGAATGAATTCTTCGATTGGTGGAAGTAAACACATTTAAGAGTGTTAATAGGGTTTAGAATGGTTTGTTTTAATGAATATAGTTAGTAGTTTAGGCACAAGTGTTAATTTCATTATCTTTGTATCAAAAAGTGTGTTTGTAAACAAAAAAGGATACTTGCTAAGAAGAAATCATGGGACGGACTTTTTATTTTGTATTTCAACCAATTAATATCAATAAGAAAAGCAAATCAAGATCAGGGACTCCATTGTTTGTTGGAATTGAAAGAATTCATGGTATAGATGGTTCATGGATATTGATTTCACAATTAATATATTCAATAAGTATAAAACAAACGATAATTTCATGGTCATTGAATGAAAAATAGTCTTTGGAACAGAAAGAGGAGTGTAATTAGCTGGAGGTGCATTGAATGTCTCATTATTTTTGAATGAAACTACTTAACAATTGTACAAAATGCAAACCAAGATGAATGAATTCTTCGATTGGTGGAAGTAAACACATTTAGAGTGTTAATAGGGTTTAGAATGGTTTGTTTCAATGAATATGGTTAGTAGTTTAGGCACAAGTGTTAATTTCATGATCTTTGTATCAAAAAGTGTGTTTGTAAAAAAAAAAGATACTTGCTAAGTTGAAATGATGGGACGGACTTTTTATTTTGTATTTGAACCCAATTAATATCAATAAGAAAAGCAAATCAAGATCAGGGACTCCATTGTTTGTTGGAATTGAAAGAATTCATGGTATAGATGGTTCATGGATATTGATTTCACAATTAATATATTCGTTAAGTATATAACACAAACGATAATTTCATGGTAATTGAATGAAAAATAGTCTTTGGAACAGAAAGAGGAGTGTAATTAGCTGGAGGCGCATTGAATGTCTCATTATTTTTGAATGAAACTACTTAACAATTGTACAAAATGCAAACCAAGATGAATGAATTCTTCGATTGGTGGAAGTAAACACATTTAGAGTGTTAATAGGGTTTAGAATGGTTTGTTTCAATGAATATAGTTAGTAGTATTTAGGCACAAGTGTTAATTTCATTGATCTTTGTATCAAAAAAGTGTGTTTGTGTAAAAAAAAAGGATACTTGCTAAGTTGAAATGATGGGACGGACTCTTTATTTTGTATTTCAACCAATTAATATCAATAAGAAAAGCAAATCAAGATCAGGGACTCCATTGTTTGTTGGAATTGAAAGAATTCATGGTATAGATGGTTCATGGATATTGATTTCACAATTAATATATTCAATAAGTATAACACAAACGATAATTTCATGGTCATTGAATGAAAAATAGTCTTTGGAACAGAAAGAATAGTGTAATTAGCTGGAGGTGCATTGAATGTCTCATTATTTTTGAATGAAACTACTTAACAATTGTACAAAATGCAAACCAAGATGAATGAATTCTTCGATTGGTGGAAGTAAACACATTTAGAGTGTTAATAGGGTTTAGAATGGTTTGTTTTAATGAATATACTTAGTAGTTTAGGCACAAGTGTTAATTTCATTATCTTTGTATCAAAAAGTGTGTGTTTGTAAACAAAAAAAGGATACTTGCTAAGAAGAAATCATGGGACGGACTTTTTATTTTGTATTTCAACCAATTAATATCAATAAGAAAAGCAAATCAAGATCAGGGACTCCATTGTTTGTTGGAATTGAAAGAATTCAGGGTATAGATGGTTCATGGATATTGATTTCACAATTAATATAGTCGTTAAGTATGAAACAAACGATAATTTCATGGTAATTGAATGAAAAATAGTCTTTGGAACAGAAAGAGGAGTGTAATTAGCTGGAGGTGCATTGAATGTCTCATTATTTTTGAATGAAACTACTTAACAATTGTACAAAATGCAAACCAAGATGAATGAATTCTTCGATTGGTGGAAGTAAACACATTTAGAGTGTTAATAGGGTTTAGAATGGTTTGTTTTAATGAATATACTTAGTAGTTTAGGCACAAGTGTTAATTTCATTATCTTTGTCTCAAAAAGTGTGTTTGTAAACAAAAAAGGATACTTGCTAAGAAGAAATCATGAGACGGACTTTTTATTTTGTATTTCAACCAATTAATATCAATAAGAAAAGCAAATCAAGATCAGGGACTCCATTGTTTGTTGGAATTGAAAGAATTCATGGTATAGATGGTTCATGGATATTGATTTCACAATTAATATAGTCGTTAAGTATGAAACAAACGATAATTTCATGGTAATTGAATGAAAAAATAGTCTTTGGAACAGAAAGAGGAGTGTAATTAGCTGGAGGTGCATTGAATGTCTCATTATTTTTGAATGAAACTACTTAACAATTGTACAAAATGCAAACCAAGATGAATGAATTCTTCGATTGGTGGAAGTAAACACATTTAGAGTGTTAATAGGGTTTAGAATGGTTTGTTTTAATGAATATACTTAGTAGTTTAGGCACAAGTGTTAATTTCATTATCTTTGTATCAAAAAGTGTGTGTTTGTAAACAAAAAAGGATACTTGCTAAGAAGAAATCATGGGACGGACTTTTTATTTTGTATTTCAACCAATTAATATCAATAAGAAAAGCAAATCAAGATCAGGGACTCCATTGTTTGTTGGATTGATTGAAAGAATTCAGGGTATAGATGGTTCATGGATATTGATTTCACAATTAATATAGTCGTTAAGTATGAAACAAACGATAATTTCATGGTAATTGAATGAAAAATAGTCTTCGGAACAGAAAGAGGAGTGTAATTAGCTGGAGGTGCATTGAATGTCTCATTATTTTTGAATGAAACTACTTAACAATTGTACAAAATGCAAACCAAGATGAATGAATTCTTCGATTGGTGGAAGTAAACACATTTAGAGTGTTAATAGGGTTTAGAATGGTTTGTTTTAATCAATATACTTAGTAGTTTAGGCAAAAGTGTTAATTTCATTATCTTTGTAGCAAAAAGTGTGTTTGTAAACAAAAAAGGATACTTGCTAAGATGAAATCATGGGACGGACTTTTTATTTTGTATTTCAACCAATTAATATAAATAAGAAAAGCAAATCAAGATCAGGGACTCCATTGTTTGTTGGAATTGAAAGAATTCATGGTATAGATGGTTCATGGATATTGATTTCACAATTAATATAGTCGTTAAGTATGAAACAAACGATAATTTCATGGTAATTGAATGAAAAATAGTCTTTGGAACAGAAAGAGGAGTGTAATTAGCTGGAGGTGCATTGAATGTCTCATTATTTTTGAATGAAACTACTTAACAATTGTACAAAATGCAAAAACCAAGATGAATGAATTCTTCGATTGGTGGAAGTAAAACACATTTAGAGTGTTAATAGGGTTTAGAATGGTTTGTTTTAATGAATATACTTAGTAGTTTAGGCACAAGTGTTAATTTCATTATCTTTGTATCAAAAAGTGTGTTTGTAAACAAAAAAAGGATACTTGCTAAGAAGAAATCATGGGACGGACTTTTTATTTTGTATTTCAACCAATTAATATCAATAAGAAAAGCAAATCAAGATCAGGGACTCCATTGTTTGTTGGAATTGAAAGAATTCAGGGTATAGATGGTTCATGGATATTGATTTCACAATTAATATAGTCGTTAAGTATGAAACAAACGATAATTTTCATGGTAATTGAATGAAAAATAGTCTTTGGAACAGAAAGAGGAGTGTAATTAGCTGGAGGTGCATTGAATGTCTCATTATTTTTGAATGAAACTACTTAACAATTGTACAAAATGCAAACCAAGATGAATGAATTCTTCGATTGGTGGAAGTAAACACATTTAGAGTGTTAATAGGGTTTAGAATGGTTTGTTTTAATGAATATACTTAGTAGTTTAGGCACAAGTGTTAATTTCATTATCTTTGTATCAAAAAGTGTGTTTGTAAACAAAAAAGGATACTTGCTAAGAAGAAATCATGGGGACGGACTTTTTATTTTGTATTTCAACCAATTAATATCAATAAGAAAAGCAAATCAAGATCAGGGACTCCATTGTTTGTTGGAATTGAAAGAATTCAGGGTATAGATGGTTCATGGATATTGATTTCACAATTAAATATAGTCGTTAAGTATGAAACAAACGATAATTTCATGGTAATGAATTCTCATTATTTTTGAATGAAACTACTTAACAATTGTACAAAAATGCAAAACAAAAAGATGAATGAATTCTTCGATTGGTGGAAGTAAACACATTTAGAGTGTTAATAGGTTTTAGAATGGTTTGTTTTAATGAATATACTTAGTAGTTTAGGCAAAAGTGTTAATTTCATTATCTTTG
>JBAPLH010002398.1:0-14605 GCA_037897445.1 Ceriops zippeliana
AAGTAGCCCAAACCATTAAAACTCTAAATGTAGTTACTTCCATCAACAAATGTACTCATTCTTCTTGATTTGCATTTCGTACTAATATTAAGTGGTTTCATTCCTAATCAATGAGACTTTGTAGTCTCCTCATGCTAATCAGGCTCCTCTTTTTGTTATAAGGACTTTTTTCATGCAAGGACCATGAAATTATGTTTTGTGTTGTTTTCAACAACAATATTCATTGTAAAAACAATGTCCATGAACCATCTAGAAACTGAATTCATTCAATTCCAACAAACAATGGTTGATCTTTTGCATTTCTTATTGATATTAATTGGTTGAATTCCAAAATAAAGTATCCCTCCTATTATTTCTGATAAGCAATGCTTCCCTTTTGGTTCCAAACACCCTTTTTTATACATTGATCATGAAATTAACAATTGTGGCTATCCTACCTTGTATATTAATCAAAACAAGTAAGCGAAACACCATTGAAAACTCTAAATGTAGTTTAACTATCCAATCAATCAAATGGTACTCATTGCTTTCTTGATTTCATTTCGAGCTAATATTTAAGTGGTTTTCAATCTCCTAATCAATTGAGACTTTGATAGTCTCCTCATGCTAATCAGGCTCCACTGTTTTTGTTATAGAGGACTTTTTTCATGCAAAGGCCCATGGAAATTATGTTATTTGGTGTTTATCAACAACAATATTCATTGTTAAAAACAATCGTCCATGCGAACCATCTTAGAAACTGAATTTGTCATTCAATTACCAACATAAACAATGGTTTGTCCCTTATGATCTTGATTTAGCATTTTCTTATTGACTATTAATTTGGCTACTTGAATTCCAAAATTAAAGTAGCCCCCCCATATTATTTCTGATAAGCCAATGCTTCCCCTTTTGGAGCTTCCACTAACACACCCTTTTTATATACATTGATCATGAAAATTAACAATTGTTGTGCTATCCTACCGTTGTATATTAAACAAAAACAAGTAAGCCGAAACACCAAGTGGTTTCATTCCTAATCAATGAGACTTTGTAGTCTCCTCATGCTAATCAGGCTCCTCTTTTTGTTATAAGGACTTTTTTCATGCAAGGACCAGGAAATTATGTTTTGTGTTGTTTTCAAGAACAATATTCATTGTAAAAACAATGTCCATGAACCATCAAGAAACTGAATTCATTCAATTCCAACAAACAATGGTTTCCTTGATCTTGATTAGCATTTCTTATTGATATTAATTGGTTGAATTCCAAAATAAAGTATCCCTCCTATTATTTCTGATAAGCAATGCTTCCCTTTTGGTTCCAAACACCCTTTTTTATACATTGATCATGAAATTCACAATTGTGGCTATCCTACCTTGTATATTAAACAAAACAAGTAAGCCGAAACACCATTAAAACTCTAAATGTAGTTACTTCCATCAACAAATGTACTCATTCTTCTTGATTTACATTTCGTGCTAATATTATGTGGTTTCATTCCTAATCAATGAGACTTTGTAGTCTCCTCATGCTAATCAGGCTCCTCTTTTTGTTATAAGGACTTTTTCATGCAAGGACCATGAAATTATGTTTTGTGTTGTTTTCAACAACAATATTCAATGTAAAAACAATGTCCATGAACCATCTAGAAACTGAATTCATTCAATTCCAACAAAAGAATGGTGTCCTTGATCTTGATTAGCATTTCTTATTGATATTAATTTGTTGAATTCCAAAATAAAGTAGCCCCTCCTATTATTTCTGATAAGCAATGCTTCCCTTTTGGTTCCAAACACACCCTTTTTTATAACATTGATCATGAAATTAACAATTGTGGCTATCCTACCTTGTATATTAAACAAAACAAGTAAGCCGAAACACCATTAAAACTCTAAATGTAGTTACTTCCATCAACAAATGTACTCATTCTTCTTGATTTGCATTTCGTGCTAATATTAAGTGGTTTCATTCCTAATCAATGTGACTTTGTAGTCTCCTCATGCTAATCAGGCTCCACTTTTTGTTATAAGGACTTTTTTCATGCAAGGACCATGAAATTATGTTTGGTGTTGTTTTCAACAACAATATTCATTGTAAAAACAATGTCCATGAACCATCTAGAAACTGAATTCATTCTATTCCAACAAAACAATGGTGTCCTTGATCTTGATTAGCATTTCTTATTGATATTAATTTGTTGAATTCCAAAATAAAGTAGCCCCCGTATTATTTCTGATAAGCAATGCTTCCCTTTCGATTCCAAACACCCTTTTTTATACATTGATGATGAAATTAACAATTGTGGCTATCCTACCTTGTATATTAATCAAAACAAGTAAGCCGAAACACCATTAAAACTCTAAATGTAGTTATTTCCATCAACAAATGTACTTATTCTTCCTGATTTGCATTTCGTGCTAATATTAAGTGGTTTCATTCCTAATCAATGAGGCTTTGTAGTCTCCTCATGCTAATCAGGCTCCTCTTTTTGTTATAAGGACTTTTTTCATGCAAGGACCATGAAATTATGTTTTGTGTTGTTTTCAAGAATAATATTCATTGTAAAAACAATGTCCATGAACCATCTAGGAACTGAATTCATTCAATTCCAACAAACAATGGTTTTTGTTGATCTTGATTAGCATTTCTTATTGATATTAATTGGTTGAATTCCAAAATAAAGTATCCCTCCTATTATTTCTGATAAGCAATGCTTCCCTTTTGGTTCCAAACACCCTTTTATATACATTGATGATGAAATTAACAATTGTGGCTATCCTACCTTGTATATTAAACAAAACAAGTAAGCCGAAACACCATTAAAACTCTAAATGTAGTTACTTCCATCAACAAATGTACTCATTCTTCTTGATTTGCATTTCGTGCTAATATTAAGTGGTTTCATTCCTAATCAATGAGACTTTGTAGTCTCGTCATGCTAATCAGGCTCCTCTTTTTGTTATAAGGACTTTTCTCATGCAAGGACCAGGAAATTATGTTTTTGTGTTGTTTTCAAGAACAATATTCATTGTAAAAACAATTTCCATGAACCATCTAGAAACTGAATTCATTCAATTCCAACAAACAGTGGTTTCCTTGATCTTGATTAGCATTTCTTATTGATATTAATTGGTTGAATTCCAAAATAAAGTATCCCTCCTATTATTTCTGATAAGCAATGCTTCCCTTTTGGTTCCAAACACCCTTTTTTATACATTGATCATGAAATTCACAATTGTGGCTATCCTCCCCTTTTATATTAATCAAAATAAGTAAGCCGAAAAACACCATTAAAACTCTAAATGTAGTTACTTCCATCAACAAATGTACTCATTCTTCTTGATTTGTATTTCATCCTAATATTAAGTGGTTTCATTCCTAATCAATGAGACTTTTGTAGTCTCCTCATGCTAATCAAGCTCCTCTTTTTGTTATAAGGACCTTTTTTCATGCAAGGACAATGAAATTATGTTTTGTGTTGTTTTCAACAACAATATTCATTGTAAAAACAATGTCCATGAACCATCTAGAAACTGAATTCATTCAATTCCAACAAACAATGGTTTCCTTGATCTTGATTAGCATTTCTTATTGATATTAATTTGTTGAATTCCAAAATAAAGTAGCCCCCGTATTATTTCTGATAAGCAATGCTTCCCTTTTGGTTCCAAACACCCTTTTTTATACATTGATCATGAAATTCACAATTGTGGCTATCCTACCTTGTATATTAAACAAAACAAGTAAGCCGAAACACCATTAAAACTCTAAATGTAGTTACTTCCATCAACAAATGTACTCATTCTTCTTGATTTGCATTTCGTGCTAATATTAAGTGGTTTCATTCCTAATCAATGGGACTTTGTAGTCTCTTCATGGTAATCAGGCTCCTCTTTTTGTTATAAGGACTTTTTCCATGCAAGGACCCTGAAATTATGTTTTGTGTTGTTTTCAACAACAATATTCATTGTAAAAACAATGTCCATGAACCATCTAGAAACTGAATTCATTCAATTCCAACAAAACAATGGTGTCCTTGATCTTGATTAGCATTTCTTATTGATATTAATTTGTTGAATTCCAAAATAAAGTAGCCCCCGTATTATTTCTGATAAGCAATGCTTCCCTTTTGGTTCCAAACACCCTTTTTTTTATACATTGATCATGAAATTAACAATTGTGGCTATCCTACCTTGTATATTAATCAAAACAAGTAAGCCGAAACACCATTAAAAAACTCTAAATGTAGTTACTTCCATCAACAAATGTACTCATTCTTCTTGATTTGTATTTCGTGCTAATATTAAGTGGTTTCATTCCTAATCAATGAGACTTTGTAGTCTCCTCATGCTAATCAGGCTCCTCTTTTTGTTATAAGGACTTTTTTCATGCAAGGACCATGAAATTATGTTTTGTGTTGTTTTCAAGAACAATATTCATTGTAAAAACAATTTGTCCATGAACCATCTAGAAACTGAATTCATTCAATTCCAACAAACAATGGTTTCCTTGATCTTGATTAGCATTTCTTATTGATATTAATTGGTTGAATTCCAAAATAAAGTATCCCTCCTATTATTTCTGATAAGCAATGCTTCCCTTTTGGTTCCAAACACCCCTTTTTTATACATTGATCATGAAAATTCACAATTGTGGCTATCCTACCTTGTATATTAATCAAAATAAGTAAGCCGAAACACCATTAAAACTCTAAATGTAGTTACTTCCATCAACAAATGTACTCATTTCTTCTTGATTTGCATTTCGTGCTAATATTAAGTGGTTTCATTCCTAATCAATGAGACTTTGTAGTCTCCTCATGCTAATCAGGCTCCTCTTTTTGTTATAAGGACTTTTTTCATGCAAGGACCAGGAAATTATGTTTTGTGTTGTTTTCAAGAACAATATTCATTGTAAAAACAACAATTTTCCATGAACCATCTAGAAACTGAATTCATTCAATTCCAACAAACAATGGTTTCCTTGATCTTGATTAGCATTTCTTATTGATATTAATTGGTTGAATTCCAAAATAAAGTAGCCCCCCCGTATTATTTCTGATAAGCAATGCTTCCCTTTTGGTTCCAAAACACCCTTTTTTATACATTGATCATGAAATTCACAATTGTGGCTATCCTACCTTGTATATTAAAACAAAACAAATAAGCCGAAACACCATTAATACTCTAAATGTAGTTACTTCCATCAACAAATTTACTCATTATTCTTGTTTTGCATTTCGTGCTAATATTAAGTGGTTTCATTCCTAATCAATGAGACTTTGTAGTCTCCTAATGCTAATCAGGCTCCTCTTTTTGTTATAAGGACTTTTTTCATGCAAGGACCATGAAATTATGTTTTGTGTTGTTTTCAACAACAATATTCATTGTAAAAACAATGTCCATGAACCATCTAGAAACTGAATTCATTCAATTCCAACAAAACAATGGTGTCCTTGATCTTGATTAGCATTTCTTATTGATATTAATTTGTTGAATTCCAAAATAAAGTAGCCCCCGTATTATTTCTGATAAGCAATGCTTCCCTTTTGGTTCCAAACACCCTTTTTTAAACATTGATCATGAAATTAACAATTGTGGCTATCCTACCTTGTATATTAAACAAAACAAGTAAGCCGAAACACCATTAAAACTCTAAATGTAGTTACTTCCATCAACAAATGTACTCATTCTTCTTGATTTACATTTCGTGCTAATATTATGTGGTTTCATTCCTAATCAATGAGACTTTGTAGTCTCCTCATGCTAATCAGGCTCCTCTTTTTGTTATAAGGACTTTTTTCATGCAAGGACCATGAAATTATGTTTTGTGTTGTTGTTTTCAAGAACAATATTCATTGTAAAAACAATTTCCATGAACCATCTAGAAACTGAATTCATTCAATTCCAACAAACAATGGTTTCCTTGATCTTGATTAGCATTTCTTATTGATATTAATTGGTTGAATTCCAAAATAAAGTATCCCTCCTATTATTTCTGATAAGCAATGCTTCCCTTTTGGTTCCAAACACCCTTTTTTATACATTGATCATGAAATTCACAATTGTGGCTATCCTACCTTTTTATATTAATCAAAATAAAGTAAGCCGAAACACCATTAAAACTCTAAATGTAGTTACTTCCATCAACAAATGTACTCATTCTTCTTGATTTGCATTTCACACTAATATTAAGTGGTTTCATTCCTAATCAATGAGACTTTGTAGTCTCCTCATGCTAATCAGGCTCCTCTTTTTGTTATAAGGACTTTTTTCATGCAAGGACCATGAAATTATGTTTTGTGTTGTTTTCAAGAACAATATTCATTGTAAAAACAATGTCCATGAACCATCTAGAAACTGAATTCATTCAATTCCAACAAACAATGGTTTCCTTGATCTTGATTAGCATTTCTTATTGATATTAATTGGTTGAATTCCAAAATAAAGTATCCCTCCCATTATTTCTGAGAAGCAATGCTTCCGTTTTGGTTCCAAACACCCTTTTTTATACATTGATCATAAAATTCACAATTGTGGCTATCCTACCTTGTATATTAATCAAAACAAGTAAGCCGAAACACCATTAAAACTCTAAATGTTGTTACTTCCATCAACAAATGTACTCATTCTTCTTGATTTTCATTTCGTGCTAATATTATGTGGTTTCATTCCTAATCAATGGGACTTTGTAGTCTCCTCATGCTAATCAGGCTCCTCCTTTATTTATAAGGACTTTTTCCATGCAAGGACCATGAAATTATGTTTTGTGTTGTTTTCAACAACAATATTCATTGTGAAAACAATGTCCATGAACCATCTAGAAACTGAATTCATTCAATTCCAACAAAACAATGGTGTCCTTGATCTTGATTAGCATTTCTTATTGATATTAATTTGTTGAATTCCAAAATAAAGTAGCCCCCGTATTATTTCTGATAAGCAATGCTTCCCTTTTGGTTCCAAACACCCTTTTTTAAACATTGATCATCAAATTAATAATTTTGGCTATCCTACCTTGTATATTAAACAAAACAAGTAAGCCGAAACACCATTAAAACTCTAAATGTAGTTACTTCCATCAACAAATGTACTCATTCTTCTTGATTTGCATTTCACACTAATATTAAGTGGTTTCATTCCTAATCAATGAGACTTTGTAGTCTCCTCATGCTAATCAGTCTCCTCTTTTTGTTATAAGGACTTTTTTTTTCATGCAAGGACCATGAAATTATGTTTTGTGTTGTTTTCAAGAACAATATTCATTGTAAAAACAATGTCCATGAACCATCTAGAAACTGAATTCATTCAATTCCAACAAACAATGGTTTCCTTGATCTTGATTAGCATTTCTTATTGATATTAATTGGTTGAATTCAAAAATAAAGTATCCCTCCTATTATTTCTGATAAGCAATGCTTCCGTTTTGGTTCCAAAACACCCTTTTTTTATACATTGATCATGAAATTCACAATTGTGGCTATCCTACCTTGTATATTAATCAAAAAACAAGTAAGCCGAAACACCATTAAAACTCTAAATGTAGTTACTTCCATCAACAAATGTACTCATTCTTCTTGATTTTGCATTTCGTGCTAATATTAAGTGGTTTCATTCCTAATCAATGAGACTTTGTAGTCTCCTCATGCTAATCAGGCTCCTCTTTTTGTTATAAGGACTTTTTTCATGCAAGGACCATGAAATTATGTTTTGTGTTGTTTTCAACAACAATATTCATTGTAAAAACAATGTCCATGAACCATCTAGAAACTGAATTCATTCAATTCCAACAAAACAATGGTTTCCTTGATCTTGATTAGCATTTCTTATTGATATTAATTGGTTGAATTCCAAAATAAAGTAGCCCTCCTATTATTTCTGATAAGCAATGCTTCCCTTTTGGTTCCAAACACCTTTTTTTTATACATTGATCATGAAATTAACAATTGTGGCTATCCTACCTTGTATATTAAACAAAACAAGTAAGCCGAAACACCATTAAAACTCTAAATGTAGTTACTTCCATCAACAAATGTACTCATTCTTCTTGATTTGCATTTCGTGCTAATATTAAGTGGTTTCATTCCTAATCAATGAGACTTTGTAGTCTCCTCATGCTAATCAGGCTCCTCTTTTTGTTATAAGGACTTTTTTCATGCAAGGACCATGAAATTATGTTTTGTGTTGTTTTCAAGAACAATATTCATTGTAAAAACAATGTCCATGAACCATCTAGGAACTGAATTCATTCAATTCCAACAAAACAATGGTTTCCTTGATCTTGATTATTAATTTGTTGAATTCCAAAATAAAGTAGCCCCCGTATTATTTCTGATAAGCAATGCTTCCCTTTTGGTTCCAAACACCTTTTTTTTATACATTGATGATGAAATTAACAATTGTGGCTATCCTACCTTGTATATTAATCAAAACAAGTAAGCCGAAAACACCATTAAAACTCTAAATGTAGTTACTTCCATCAACAAATGTACTCATTCTTCTTGATTTTGCATTTCGTGCTAATATTAAGTGGTTTCATTCCTAATCAATGAGACTTTGTAGTCTCCTCATGCTAATCAGGCACCTCTTTTTGTTATAAGGACTTTTTTTCATGCAAGGACCATGAAATTATGTTTTGTGTTGTTTTCAACAACAATATTCATTGTACAAAAAAACAATGTCCATGAACCATCTAGAAACTGAATTCATTCAATTCCAACAAAACAATGGTTTCCTTGATCTTGATTAGCATTTCTTATTGATATTAATTTGGTTGAATTCCAAAATAAAGTATCCCTCCTATTATTTCTGATAAGCAATGCTTCCCTTTTGGTTCCAAACACCCTTTTTTTTATACATTGATCATGAAATTAACAATTGTGGCTATCCTACCTTGTATATTAATCAAAAACAAGTAAGCCGAAACACCATTAAAACTCTAAATGTAGTTACTTCCATCAACAAATGTACTCATTCTTCTTGATTTGCATTTCGTACTAATATTAAGTGGTTTCATTCCTAATCAATGAGACTTTGTAGTCTCCTCATGCTAATCAGGCTCCTCTTTTTTGTTATAAGGACTTTTTTTTCATGCAAGGACCATGAAATTATGTTTTGTGTTGTTTTCAATTCATTGACAATATTCTAGAAATGTAAAAAAACAATGTCCATCAGCACCATCTTTGAATTCATTCAAATTCCAATTTCATAACAAATGGTGTCCTTTATTTCTTGATAATGAAATTAACAATTGTGGCTAAGCCGAAACACCCTACCATCAACAAATGTATATTCTTCTTGATTTGCATTTCGTGCTAATATTAAGTGGCTTCATTCCGAATCAATGAGGCTTTGTAGTCTCCTCATGCTAATCAGGCTCCTCTTTTTGTTATAAGGACTTTTTCCATGCAAGGACCATGAAATTATGTTTTGTGTTGTTTTCAACAACAATATTCATTGTAAAAACAATGTCCATGAACCATCTAGAAACTGAATTCATTCAATTCCAACAAGCAATGGTTTCCTTGATCTTGATTAGCATTTCTTATTGATATTAATTTGTTGAATTCAAAAATAAAGTATCCCTCCTATTATTTCTGATAAGCAATGCTTCCCTTTTGGTTCCAAACACCCTTTTTTATACATTGATCATGAAATTAACAATTGTGGCTATCTACCTTGTATATTAATCAAAACAAGTAAGCCGAAACACCATTAAAACTCTAAATGTAGTTACTTCCATCAACAAATGTACTCATTCTTCTTGATTTGCATTTCGTGCTAATATTATGTGGTTTCATTCCTAATCAATGAGACTTTGTAGTCTCCTCATGCTAATCAGGCTCCTCTTTTTGTTATAAGGACTTTTTTCATGCAAGGACCATGAAATTATGTTTTGTGTTGTTTTCAACAACAACAATATTCATTGTAAAAAAACAATGTCCATGAACCATCTAGAAACTGAATTCATTCAATTCCAACAAAACAATGGTGTCCTTGATCTTGATTAGCATTTCTTATTGATATTAATTTGTTGAATTCCAAAATAAAGTAGCCCCCGTATTATTTCTGATAAGCAATGCTTCCCTTTTGGTTCCAAACACCCTTTTTTATACATTGATCATGAAATTAACAATTTTGGCTATCCTACCTTGTATATTAAACAAAACAAGTAAGCCGAAACACCATTAAAACTCTAAATGTAGTTACTTCCATCAACAAATGTACTCATTCTTCTTGATTTGCATTTTCGTGCTAATATTAAGTGGTTTCATTCCTAATCAATGAGACTTTGTAGTCTCCTCATGCTAATCAGGCTCCTCTTTTTGTTATAAGGACTTTTTTTCATGCAAGGACCATGAAATTATGTTTTTTGTTGTTTTCAACAACAATATTCATTGTAAAAACAATGTCCATGAACCATCTAGAAACTGAATTCATTCAATTCCAACAAAACAATGGTGTCCTTGATCTTGATTAGCATTTCTTATTGATATTAATTTGTTGAATTCCAAAAATAAAGTAGCCCCCGTATTATTATTTCTGATAAGCAATGCTTCCCTTTTGGTTCCAAACACCCCTTTTTTATACATTGATGATGAAAATTAACAATTGTGGCTATCCTACCTTGTATATTAAACAAAACAAGTAAGCCGAAACACCATTAAAACTCTAAATGTAGTTACTTCCATCAACAAATGTACTCATTCTTCTTGATTTGCATTTCGTGCTAATATTAAGTGGTTTCATTCCTAATCAATGAGACTTTGTAGTCTCCTCATGCTAATCAGGCTCCTCTTTTTGTTATAAGGACTTTTTTCATGCAAGGACCATGAAATTATGTTTTGTGTTGTTTTTCAAGAAACAATATTCATTGTAAAAACAATTGTCCCATGAACCATCTAGAAACTGAATTCATTCAAATTCCAAACAAAACAATGGTTTCCTTGATCTTGATTAGCATTTCTTATTGATATTAATTTGTTGAATTCCAAAAATAAAGTAGCCCCCGTATTATTATTTCTGATAAGCAATGCTTCCCTTTTGGTTCCAAACACCCTTTTTTATACATTGATCATGAAATTAACAATTGTGGCTATCCTGCCTGGTATAATAATCAAAACAAGTAAGCCGAAACACCATTAAAACTCTAAATGTAGTTATTTCCATCAACAAATGTACTCATTCATCTTGATTTGCATTTCATGCTAATATTATGTAGTTTCATTCCAAATCAATGAGACTTTGTAGTCTCCTCATGTTAATCAAGCTCCTCTTTTTGTTATAATGACTTTTTTCATGGAAGGACCATGAAATTATTTTTTGTGTTGTTTTCAACAACAATATTCATTGTAAAAACAATGTCCATGAACAATCTGCAAACTGAATTTATTCAATTCCAACAAAACAATGGTTGTCTTGATTGATTAGCATTTCTTATTGATATTAATTTGTTGAATTCCAAAATAAAGTAGCCCCCGTATTATTTCTGATAAGCAATGCTTCCCTTTTGGTTCCAAACACCATTTTTTATACATTGATCATGAAAATTAATAATTGTGGCTATCCTACCTTGTATATTAAACAAAACAAGTAAGCCGAAACACCATTAAAACTCTAAATGTAGTTACTTCCATCAACAAATGTACTCATTCTTCTTGATTTGCATTTCGTGCTAATATTAAGTGGTTTCATTCCTAATCAATGAGACTTTGTAGTCTCCTCATGCTAATCAGGCTCCTCTTTTTGTTATAAGGACTTTTTTCATGCAAGGACCATGAAATTATGTTTTGTGTTGTTTTCAACAACAATATTCATTGTAAAAACAATGTCCATGAACCATCTAGAAACTGAATTCATTCAATTCCAACAAAACAATGGTGTCCTTGATCTTGATTAGCATTTCTTATTGATATTAATTTGTTGAATTCCAAAATAAAGTAGCCCCCGTATTATTTCTGATAAGCAATGCTTCCCTTTTGGTTCCAAACACCCTTTTTTATACATTGATCATCAAATTAATAATTTTGGCTATCCTACCTTGTATATTAAACAAAACAAGTAAGCCGAAACACCATTAAAACTCTAAATGTAGTTACTTCCATCAACAAATGTACTCATTCTTCTTGATTTGCATTCCGTGCTAATATTAAGTGGTTTCATTCCTAATCAATGTGACTTTGTAGTCTCCTCATGCTAATCAGGCTCCACTTTTTGTTATAAGGACTTTTTTCATGCAAGGACCATGAAATTATGTTTTGTGTTGTTTTCAACAACAATATTCATTGTAAAAACAATGTCCATGAACCATCTAGAAACTGAATTCATTCAATTCCAACAAAACAATGGTGTCCTTGATCTTGATTAGCATTTCTTATTGATATTAATTTGTTGAATTCCAAAATAAAGTAGCCCCCTATTATTTCTGATAAGCAATGCTTCCCTTTTGGTTCCAAACACCCTTTTTTATACATTGATGATGAAATTAACAATTGTGGCTATCCTACCTTGTATATTAATCAAAACAATTAAGCCGAATCACCATTAAAACCCTAAATGTAGTTATTTCCATCAACAAATGTACTCATTCTTCTTGATTTGTATTTCGTGCTAATATTAAGTAGTTTCAATCCTTATCAATGAGACTTTGTAGTCTCCTCATGCTAATCAAGCACCTCTTTTTGTTATAAGGACTTTTTTCATGCAAGGACCAGGAAATTATGTTTTGTGTTGTTTTCAACAACAATATTCATTGTAAAAACAATGTCCATGAACCATCTAGGAACTGAATTCATTCAATTCCAACAAACAATGGTTTCCTTGATCTTGATTAGCATTTCTTGTTGATATTAATTGGTTGAATTCAAAAATAAAGTATCCCTCCTATTATTTCTGATAAGCAATGCTTCCGTTTTGGTTCCAAACACCCTTTTTTATACATTGATCATGAAATTCACAATTGTGGCTATCCTACCTTGTATATTAATCAAAATAAGTAAGCCCAAACACCATTAAAACTCTAAATGTAGTTACTTCCATCAACAAATGTACTCATTCTTCTTGATTTGCATTTCGTACTAATATTAAGTGGTTTCATTCCTAATCAATGAGACTTTGTAGTCTCGTCATGCTAATAAGGCTCCTCTTTTTGTTATAAGGACTTTTTTCATGCAAGGACCATGAAATTATGTTTTGTGTTGTTTTCAACAACAATATTCATTGTAAAAACAATGTCCATGAACCATCTAGACGGTGAATTCATTCAATTCCAACATACAATGGTGTCCTTTATCTTGTTTAGCATTTCTTATTGATATTAATTGGTTGAATTCAAAAATAAAGTAGCCCTCCTATTATTTCTGATAAGCAATGCTTTCCTTTTGGTTCCAAACACCCTTTTTTATACATTGATCATGAAATTAACAATTGTGGCTATCCTACCTTGTATATTAAACAAAACAAGTAAGCCGAAACACCATTAAAACTCTAAATGTAGTTACTTCCATCAACAAATGTACTCATTCTTCTTGATTTACATTCCGTGCTAATATTAAGTGGTTTCATTCCTAATCAATGTTACTTTGTAGTCTCCTCATGCTAATCAGGCTCCACTTTTTGTTATAAGGACTTTTTTCATGCAAGGATCATGAAATTATGTTTGGTGTTGTTTTCAACAACAATATTCAATGTAAAAACAATGTCCATGAACCATCTCGAAACTGAATTCATTCTATTCCAACAAAACAATGGTTTCCTTGATCTTGATTAGCATTTCTTATTGATATTAATTTGTTGAATTCCAAAATAAAGTAGCTTCCATATTATTTCTAATAAGCAATGCTTCCCTTTTGGTTACAAACACCCTTTTTTATACATTGATGATGAAATTAACAATTGTGGCTATCCTACCTTATATATTAATCTAAACAAGTAAGCCGAAACACCATTAAAACTCTAAATGTAGTTACTTCCATCAACAAATGTACTCATTCTTCTTGATTTGCATTTCGTGCTAACATTTAGTGGTTTCATTCCTAATCAATAAGGCTTTGTAGTCTCCTCATGCTAATCAGGCTCCTTTTTTTGTTATATGGACTTTTTTCATGCAAGGACCATGAAATTATGGTTTGTGTTGTTTTCAAGAACAATATTCATTGTAAAAACAATGTCCATGAACCATCTAGGAACTGAATTCATTCAATTCCAACAAAACAATGGTTTCCTTGATCTTGATTAGCATTTCTTATTGATATTAATTTGTTGAATTCCAAAATAAAGTAGCCCCCGTATTATTTCTGATAAGCAATGCTTCCCTTTTGGTTCCAAACACCCTTTTTTATACATTGATCATGAAATTAACAATTGTGGCTATCCTGCCTTGTATAATAATCAAAACAAGTAAGCCGAAACACCATTAAAACTCTAAATGTAGTTACTTCCATCAACAAATGTACTCATTCTTCTTGATTTACATTCCGTGCTAATATTAAGTGGTTTCATTCCTAATCAATGTTACTTTGTAGTCTCCTCATGCTAATCAGGCTCCACTTTTTGTTATAAGGACTTTTTTCATGCAAGGATCATGAAATTATGTTTGGTGTTGTTTTTCAACAACAATATTCAAT
>JBAPLH010002399.1:0-20442 GCA_037897445.1 Ceriops zippeliana
GTAGTCATTCATCTTGGTTTGCAATTTCACCACTAATATTAGTGGATTAACTCCAAAATATTGAGACTTCTGTTCTAATCACCTCATGCTAATCAAGCTCCTCTTTTTTGTTATAAGGACTTTTTTTTCATGCAATGACCTTTTTTTGAATTGCTATCTTTTGACTGTCCTTTGAAAACAACAATATTCATTGTAAAAACAATGTCAATGAACCATCTAGACCATGACTTCATTCAATTCTGACAAACAATGGTGTCCTTTATCTTGATTAGCCTTTCTTATTGATATTAATTGGTTGAAATCCAAAATAAAGTGTCCCTGCTATTGTTTCGACTAAGCAATGCTTCCCTTTTGGTTCTAAACACCCTTTTCAAAATATTGATCATGGAATTAACGATTGTCGGTATCCTACCTTGTACATTAATCAAAACAAGTAAGCCTAAACATGATTAAAACTCTAAATGTATTTACATGCAAGAAATTAAGGAGTCATTCATCTTGGTTTGCATTTCGTACTAATATTAAGTGGTTTAACTCCAAAATAATGAGACTTTGTAATCACCTCATGCTATTCAAGCTCCGCTTTTAGTTATAAGGTCTTTTTTCATGCAATAACCATGAAATTATCTTTTGTGTCCATTTTAACATCAATATTCATTGTAAAAACAATGTCCATGAACCATCTAGACCATGAATCCATTCAATTCCAGCAAACAATGGTGTCCTTGAACTTGATTAGCATCTTTTTGATATTAATTGGGTGAATTCCAAAATAAACTGTCCCTGCTATTGTTTCCACTAAGCAATGCTTCTCTTTTGGTTCTAAACACCCATTTTTATACATGATCATGAAATTAACAATTATGGCTATCCTACCTTGTACATTAATCAAAACAAGTAAGCCTAAACATGATTTAAACTCTAAATGTATTTACATGCAACAAATAAAGGAGTCATTCAGCTTGGTTTGCATTTCGTACTAATATTTAGTGGTTTAACTCCAAAATAATGAGACTTTGTAATCACCTCATGCTAATCAAGCTCCTCTTTTTGTTATAAGGACATTTTTCATGCAATGACCATGAAGGTATCTTTTGTGTGCTTTATAACAACAATATTCATTGTAAAAACAATGTCAATGAACCATCTAGACCATGACTTCATTCAATTCTGACAAACAATGGTGTCCTTTATCTTGATTAGCCTTTCTTATTGATATTAATTGGTTGAATTCAAAAATAAAGTGTCCCTATTGTTTCCACGACGCAATGCTTCCCTTTTGGTTCTAAACACCCTTTTTTATACATTGATCATGAAATTAACAATTGTGGCTATCCTACCATGTATATTAATCAAAACCAGTAAGCCTAAACATGATTAAAACTCTAAATGTATTTACATGCAACAAAGAAAGGAGTCATTCATCTTGGTTTGCATTTCGTACTAATAGTAAGTGGTTTAACTCCAAAATAATGAGACTTTGTAATCACCTTATGCTAATCAAGCTCCACTTTTTGTTATAAGGACTTTTTTCATGCAAAGAAAATGAAATTATCTTTTGTGTCCTTTTTAACATCTATATTCATTGTAAAAACAATGTCAATGAACCATCTAGACCATGAATTCATTCAATTCCAACAAACAATGGTGTCCTTGATCTTGATTAGCATTTCTTAATGATATTACTTGGTTCAATTAAAAAATAAAGTGTCCCTGCTATTGTATCCACTAAGCAATGCTTCCCTTTTGGTTCTAAACAGCCTTTTTTATACATTGATCATGAAATTAACAATTGTGGCTATCCTACCTTGTACATTAATCATAACAAGTAAGCCTAAACACGATTTAAACTCTAAATGTATTTACATGCAACAAATTAAGGGGTCATTCATCTTGGTTTGCATTTCGTACTAATATTAAGTGGTTTAACTTCAAAATAATGAGACTTTGTAATCACCTCATGCTATTCAAGCTCCGCTTTTCGTTAGAAGGACTTTTTTCATGCAATGACCATGAAATTACCTTTTGTGTCCTTTATAACAACAATATTCATTGTAACAGCAATGGCAATGAAGCATCTAGACCATGAATGCATTCAATTCCAACACACAATGGTGTCCATCTTGATTAGCCTTTCTTATTTATATTAATTGGTTGAATTCCAAAAAAAAAGTGTCCCTGCTATTGTTTCCACTAAGCAATGCTTCCCTTTTGGTTCTAAACACCCTTTTTTTAAACATTGATCATGAAATTAACAATTGTGGCTATCCTACCTTGTACATTAATCAAAACAAGTAAGCCTTAACATGATTTAAACTCTAAATGTATTTACATGCAACAAATAAAGGAGTCATTCAGCTTGGTTTGCATTTCGTAGTAATAGTAAGTGGTTTAACTCCAAAATAATGAGACTTTGTAATCACCTCATGCTAATCAAGCTCCTCGTTTTGTTATAAGGACTTTTTTCATGCAATAACCATGAAATTATGTTTTGTGTCCTTCATCTTGATTAGCCTTTCTTATTTGTATTAATTGGTTGAATTCCAAAATAAAGTGTCCCTCCTATTGTTTCGACTAAGCAATGCTTCCCTTTTTGATCAAAACACCCTTTTTTAAACATTGATCATGAAATTAACAATTGTGGCTATCCTACCTTGTAAATTAATCAAAACAAGTAGGCCTAATCATGATTAAAACTCTAAGTGTATTTACATGCAACAAAGAAAGGAGTCATTCATCTTGGTTTGCATTTCACACTAATATTTAGTGGTTTAACTCCAAAATAGTGAGACTTTGTAATCACCTCATGCTAATCAAGCTCCTCTTTTTGTTATGAGGACTTTTCTCATGCAATGACCATGAGATTATCTTTTGTGACCTTTTTAACACCAATATTCATTGTAAAAACAATGTCAATGAACCATCTAGACCATGAATTCATTCAATTCCATCAAATAATGGTGTTCTTGATCTTGATTAGAATTCCAGAATAAAGTGTCCTTGCTATTGTTTCCACTAAGCAATGCTTCCCTTTTGTTTCTAAACACCCTTTTTTATACATTGATCATGAAATTAACAATTGTGGCTATCCTACCTTGCATATTAATCAAGACAAGTAATCCTAAACACGATTACAAAGGTAAATGAATTTACATGCAACAAATGAAGGAGTCATTCATCTTGGTTTGCATTTTGTACAAATATTAAGTGGTTTAACTCCAAAATAATGAGACTTTGTAATCACCTCATGCTAATCAAGCTCTGTTTTTTTTATAGGGACTTTTTTCATGCAATGGCCATGAAATTATCTTTTGAGTCCTTTTTAACATCAATATTCATTGTAAAAACAATGTCAATGAACCATCTACACCATGAATTCATTCAATTTCAACAAACAATGGTGTCCTTGATCTTCATTAGCATTTCTTAATGATATTAATTGGTTGAATTCCAAAATAAAGTGACCCTGCTATTGTTTCCACTAAGCAATGCTTCCCTTTTGTTTCTAAACACCCTTTTTTATACATTGATCATGAAATTAACAATTGTGGCTATCCTACCTTGCATATTAATCAAGACAAGTAATCCTAAACACGATTACATCGCTAAATGAATTTACATTCAACAAATGAAGGAGTCATTCATCTTGGCTTGCATTTCGTACTAATATTAAATGGTTTAACTCTAAAATAATGAGACTTTGTAATCACCTCATGCTAATCAAGCTCCTCTTTTTGTTGTAATGACTTTTTTCATGCAATGACCATGAAATTATCTTTTGTGTCCTTTTTAACATCAATATTCACTGTAAAAACAATGTCAATGAACCATCTAGACCATGAATTCATTCAATTCCAACAAACAATGGTGTCCTTGATGTTGATTAGCATTTCTTAATGATATTAATTGGTTGAATTCCAAAATAAAGTGTCTCGGCTATTGTTTCAACTAAGCAATGCTTCCCTTTTGTTTCTAAACACCCTTTTTTATACCTTGCTCACGAAATTAACAATTGTGACCGTCCTACCTTGCATGTTAATCAAGAAAAGTAATCCTAAACACGATTACATCGCTAAATGAATTTACATGCAACAAATGAAGGAGTCATTCATCTTGGTTTGCATTTTGTACTAATATTAAGTGGTTTAAGTCCAAAATAATGAGACTTTGTAATCACCTAATGATAATCAAGCTCCTCTTTTTGTTATAAGGACTTTTTTCATGCAATGACCATGAAATTATCTTTTGTGTCCTTTTTAACATCAATATTCAATGTAAAAACAATGTCCATGAATCCATTCAATTCTAGCAAACAATGGTGTCCTTGAATTTGATTAGCATCTTTTTGATATTAATTGGATGAATTCCAAAATAAAGTATCCCTACTATTGTTTCCACTAGGCAATGCTTCCCATTTGTTTCTAAACACCCTTTTTTATACATTGATCACGAAATTAACAATTGTGACCATCCTACCTTGCATATTAATCAAGACAAGTAATCCTAAACACGTTTACATCGCTAAATGAATTTACATGCAACAAATGAAGGAGTCATTCATCTTGGTTTGCATTTCGTACTAATATTAAGTGGTGTAACTCCAAAATAGTGAGACTTTGTAATCACCTCATACTAATCAATCTCCTCTTTTTGTTATAAGGACTTTTTTCATGCAATGACCATGAAATTATCTTTTGTGGCCTTTTTGACATCAATATTCATTGTAAAAACAATGTCAATGAACCATCTAGACCATGAATTCATTCAATTCCAACAAACAATGGTGTCCTTGTTCTTGATTAGCATTTCTTATGACATTAATTGGTTGAATTCCAAAATAAAGTGTCCCTGCTATTGCTTCTACTAAGCAATGCTTCCCATTTGTTTCTAAACACCCTTTTTTATACATTGATCACGAAATTAACAATTGTGACCATCTTACCTTGCATATTAATCAAGACAAGTAATCCTAAACAATATTACAACGCTAAATGAATTTACATGCAACAAATGAAGGAGTCATTCATCTTGGTTTGCATTTCGTACTAATATTAAGTGGTGTAACTCCAAAATAGTGATGGGCTTTGTAATCACCTCATGCTAATCAATCTCCTCTTTTTGTTATAAGGACTTTTTTCATGCAATGACCATGAAATTATCTTTTGTGGCCTTTTTAACATCAATATTCATTGTAAAAACAATGTCAATAAACCATCTTGACCATGAATTCATTCAATTCCAACAAACAATAGTGTCCTTGATCTTGATTAGCATTTCTTAATGATATTATACGGTTGAATTCCAAAATAAAGTGTCCCTGCTATTGTTTCCAAAAAGCAATACTTCCCTTTTGGATCAAAACATCCTTTTTTATACCTTGATCATGAAATAAACAATTGTGGCTATCCTGCCACATACATTAATCAAAACAAGTAAGCCTAAACATGATTAAAACTGTAAATTTATTTACATGCAACAAATAATGGAGTGATTCATCTTGGTTTGCGTTTCGTACTAATATTAAGTGGTTTAACTCCAAAATAATGAGACTTTGTAATCACCTCATGCTAATCAAGCTCCTCTTTTTGTTGTAAGGACCTTTTTCATGCAATGACCATGAAATTATCTTTTGAGTCCTTTTTAACATCAATATTTTTTGTAAAAACAATGTCAATGAACCATCTACACCATGAATTCATTCAATTCAAACAAACAATGGTGTCCTTGATCTTGATTAGCATTTCTTAATGATATTAATTGGTTGAATTCCAAAATAAAGTGTCCCTGCTATTGTTTCCACTAAGCAATGCTTCCCTTTTGTTTCTAAACACCCTTTTTTATACATTGATCTTGAAATTAACAATTGTGGCTATCCTACCTTGCATATTAATAAAGACAAGTAATCCTAGACACGATTACAATCCTAAATGAATTTACATGCAACAAATGAAGGATTCATTCATCTTGGTTTGCATTTCGTACTAATATTAAGTGGTTTAACTCGAAAATAATGAGACTTTGTAATCACCACATGCTAATCAAGCTTCTCTTTTTGTTGTAATGACCTTTTTCATGCAATGACCATGAAATTATCTTTTGAGTCCTTTTTAACATCAATATTCATTGTAAAAACAATGTCAATGAACCATCTAGAACATGAATTCATTCAATTCCAACAAACAATGGTGTCCTTGATCTTGATTAGCATTTCTTATGATATTAATTGGTTGAATTCCAAAATAAAGTGTCCCTGCTATTGTTTCCACTAAGCAATGCATCCCTTTTATTTCTAAACACCCTTTTTTATACATTGATCATGAAATTAACAATTGTGGCTATCCTACCTTGCATATTAATCATGACAAGTAATCCTAAACACGATTAAAAACTCTAAATGAATTTACATGCAATAAATGAAGGAGTCATTCTTCTTGGTTTGCATTTCGTACTAATATTAAGTGGTTTAACTCCAAAATAATGACACTTTGTAATCACCTCATGCTAATCAAGCTCCTCTTTTTGTTGTAAGGACTTTTTTCATGCAATGACCATGAAATTATCTTTTGAGTCCATTTTAACATCAATATTCGTTGTAAAAACAATGTCAATGAACCATCTAGACCATGAATTCATTCAATTCCAACAAACAATGGTGTCCTTGATCTTGATTAGCATTTCTTAATGATATTAATTGGTTGAATTCCAAAATAAAGTGTCCCCTGCTATTGTTTTCCACTAAGCAATGCTTCCCTTTTGTTTCTAAACACCCTTTTTTATACATTGATCACGAAATTAACAATTGTGTGACTATCCTACCTTGCATCGTACATTAATCAAGACAAGTAATCCTAAACACGATTAAAACGCTAAAATGAATTTACATGCAACAAATGGAGGAGTCATTCATCTTGGTTTGCATTTCGTACTAATATTAAGTGGTTTAACTCCAAAATAATGAGACTTTGTAATCACCACATGCTAATCAATCTCCTCTTTTTGTTATAAGGAATTTTTTCATGCAATGACCATGAAATTATCTTTTTTGTGTCCTTTTTTAACATCAATATTCATTGTAAAAAACAATGTCCATGAAATCTCATGAATTCATTCAATTCCAACAAACAATGGTGTCCTTGAATTTGATTAGCATCTTTTTGATATTAATTGGATGAATTCCAAAATAAAGTGTCCCTGCTATTGTTTCCACTAAGCAATGCTTCCCTTTTGTTTCTAAACACCCTTTTTTATACATTGATCACGAAATTAACAATTGTGACCATCCTACCTTGCATATTAATCAAGACAAGTAATCCTAAACACGATTACAAACGCTAAATGAATTTACATGCAACAAATGAAGGAGTCATTCATCTTGGTTTGCATTTCGTAACTAATATTAAGTGGTTTAACTCTCAAAATAATGAGACTTTGTAATCACCTCATGCTAATCAAGCTTATCTTTTTGTTATAAAGGACTTTTTTCATGCAATGACCATGAAATTATTCTTTTGTGTCCTTTTTTTAACATCAATATTCATTGTAAAAAAAAACAATGAACCATCTAGACCATGAATCCATTCAATTCCAACAAACAAATGGTGTCCTTGAATTTGATTAGCATCTTTAATGATATTAATTGGTTGAATTCCAAAATAAAGTGTCCCTGCTATTGTTTTCCACTAAGCAATGCTTCCCTTTTGGTTTCTAAACACCCTTTTTTTATACATTGATCATGAAATTAACAATTGTGGCTATCCTACCTTGCATATTAATCAAGACAAGTAATCCTAAACACGATTACAAACGCTAAATGAATTTACATGCAAACAAATGAAGGAGTCATTCATCTTGGTTTGCATTTCGTACTAATATTAAGTGGTTTAACTCCAAAATAATGAGGACTTTGTAATCACCTCATGCTAATCAAGCTCCTCTTTTTTTGTTATAAGGACTTTTTTTTCATGCAATGACCATGAAATTATCTTTTGTGTCCTTTTTAAACATCAATATTCATTGTAAAAACAATGTCAATGAACCATCTACACCATGAATTCATTCAATTCCAACAAACAATGGTGTCCTTGATCTTTGATTAGCATTTCTTAATGATATTAATTGGTTGAATTCCCAAAAATAAAGTGTCCCTGCTATTGTTTTCCACTAAGCAATGCTTCCCTTTTTGTTTTCTAAACACCCTTTTTTATACATTGATCATGAAATTAACAATTGTGGCTATCCTACCCTTGTATATTAATCAAAACAAGTAAGCCTAAACACGATTAAAACTCTAAATGTATTTACATGCAACAAATGAAAGGAGTCATTCCTCATCTTGGTTTGCATTTCGTACTAATATTAAGTGGTTTAACTCCAAAATAATGAGACTTTGTAATCTCACCTCATGCTAATCAAGCTCCTCCTCTTTTTGTTATAAGGACTTTTTTCATGCAATGACCATGAAATTATCTTTTTGTGTCCTTTTTAACATCAATATTCATTGTAAAAACACAATGTCAATGAACCATCTAGACCATGAGAATTCATTCAATTCCAACAAACAAATGGTGTCCTTGATCTTGATTAGCATTTCTTAATGATATTAATTGGTTGAATTCCAAAATAAAGTGTCCCTGCTATTGTTTTCCACTAAGCAATGCTTCCCTTTTGTTCTAAACACCCTTTTTTTATACATTGATCATGAAAATTAACAATTGTGGCTATCCTACCTTGTATATTAATCAAAACAAGTAAGCCTAAAACACGATTAAAAAAACTCTAAATGTATTTACATGCAACAAGAAAAAGGAGTCATTCATCTTGGTTTGCATTTCGTACTAAATATTAAGTGGTTTAAACTCCAAAATAATGAGACTTTGTAATCACCTCATGCTAATCAAGCTCCTCTTTTTTTGTTATAAGGACTTTTTTTCATGCAATGACCATGAAATTATCTTTTGTGTCCTTTTTTAACATCAATATTCATAAAAAAAACAATGTCAATGAACCATCTAGACCATGAATTCATTCAATTCCAACAAACAATGGTGTCCTTGATCTTGATTAGCATTTCTTAATGATATTAATTGGTTGAATTCCAAAATAAAGTGTGTCCCTGCTATTGTTTCCACTAAGCAATGCTTCCCTTTTGGTTCTAAACACCCTTGTTTTATACATTGATCATGAAATTAACAATTGTGGCTATCCTACCTTGTATATTAATCAAACAAGTAAGCCTAAACACGATTAAAACTCTCTAAATGTATTTACATGCAACAAAGAAAAGGAGTCATTCATCTTGGTTTGCATTTTGTACTAATATTAAGTGGTTTAACTCCAAAATAATGATGAGACTTTGTAATCACCTCATGCTAATCAAGCTCCTCCTTTTTGTTATAAGGACTTTTTTTTTTCATGCAATGACCATGAAATTATCTTTTTGTGTCCTTTTTTTAACATCAATATTCATTGTAAAAAACAATGTCAATGAACCATCTAGACCATGAATTCATTCAATTCCAACAAACAAATGGTGTCCTTTGATCTTGATTGATTAGCATTTCTTAATGATATTAAATTGGTTGAATTCCAAAATAAAGTGTCCCTGCTATTGTTTCCACTAAGCAATGCTTCCCTTTTGGTTTCTAAACACCCTTGTTTATACATTGATCATGAAATTAACAATTGTGGCTATCCTACCCCTTGTATATTAAATCAAAACAAGTAAGCCTAAACACGATTTAAAACTCTAAAATGTATTTACATGCAACAAAGAAAGGAGTCATTCATCTTGGTTTGCATTTCGTACTAATATTAAGTGTGGTTTAACTCCAAAATAATGAGACTTTGTAATCACCTCATGCTAATCAAGCTCCTCTTTTTTGTTATAAGGGGACTTTTTTCATGCAATGACCATGAAAATTATCTTTTGTGTGTCCTTTTTTAACATCAATATTCATTGTAAAAACAATGTCAATGAACCATAGACCATAGACCATTCATTCATTCAATTCCAACAAACAATGGTGTCCTTGATCTTGATTAGCATTTTCTTAATGATATTAATTGGTTGAATTCCAAAATAAAGTGTGTCCCTGCTATTGTTTCCCACTAAGCAATGCTTCCCTTTTTTGGTTAAAACACACTTGTTTTTTTATACATTGATCATGAAATTAACAATTTGTGGCTATCCTACCTACCTTGTATATTAATCAAAACAAGTAAGCCTAAAACACGATTAAAACTCTAAATGTATTTACATGCAACAAAGAAAGGAGTCATTCTTCTTGGTTTGCATTTTCGTACTAATATTAAGTGGTTTAACTCCAAAATAATGAGAGACTTTGTAATCACCTCATGCTAATCAAGCTCATCTTTTTGTTATAAGGACTTTTTTTCATGCAATGACCATGAAATTATCTTTTGTGTCCTTTTTTAACATCAATATTCATTTGTAAAAACAATGTCAATGAACCATCTAGACCCATGAATTCATTCAATTCCAACAACAAACAATGGTGTCCTTGATCTTGATTAGCATTTCTTTATAATGATATTTAATTGGTTGAATTCCAAAATAAAAGTGTCCCTGCTATTGTTTCCACTAAAGCAATGCTTCCCTTTTGGTTCTAAACACCCTTTTTATATACATTGATCATGAAATTAACAATTGTGGCTATCCTACCTTGTATATTAATCAAAACAAGTAAGCCTAAACACGATTAAAACTCTAAATGTATTTACATGCAACAAAGAAAGGAGTCATTCATCTTGGTTTGCATTTCGTACTAATATTAAGTGGTTTAACTCCAAAATAATGAGAGACTTTGTAATCACCTCATGCTAATCAAGCTCCTCTTTTTTTGTTATAAGGACTTTTTTCATGCATGCAATGACCATGAAAATTATCTTTTGTGTCCTTTTTAACATCAATATTCATTGTAAAAACAATGTCAATGAAACCATCTAGACCATGAAATTCATTCAATTCCAAACAAACAATGGTGTCCTTGATCTTGATTAGCATTTCTTAATGATATTAATTGGTTGAATTCCAAAATAATAAAGTGTCCCTGCTATTGTTTCCACTAAGCAATGCTTCCCCTTTTGGTTCTAAACACCCTTGTTTATACATTGATCATGAAATTAACAATTGTGGCTATCCTACCTTGTATATTAATCAAAACAAGTAAGCCTAAACACGATTAAAACTCTAAATGTATTTACATGCAACAAAGAAAGGAGTCATTCATCTTGGTTTGCATTTCGTACTAATATTAAGTGGGTGGTTTAACTCCAAAATAATGAGACTTTGTAATCACCTCATGCTAATCAAGCTCATCTCTTTTTGTTATAAGGACTTTTTTTTTCATGCAATGACCATGAAAATTATCTTTTGTGTCCTTTTTTAACATCAATATTCATTGTAAAAACAATGTCAATGAACCATCTAGACCATGAATTCATTCAATTCCAACAAACAATGGTGTCCTTGATCTTGATTAGCATTTCTTAATGATATTAAATGGGTTGAATTCCAAAATAAAGTGTCCCTGCTATTGTTTCCACTAAGCAATGCTTCCCTTTTGGTTCTAAAACACCTTTGTTTATACATTGATCATGAAATTAACAATTGTGGCTATCCTACCTTGTATATTAATCAAAACAAGTAAGCCTAAACACACGATTTAAAACTCTAAATGTATTTACATGCAACAAAGAAAGGAGTCATTCATCTTGGTTTGCATTTCGTACTAATATTAAGTGGTTTAACTCCAAAAATAATGACTTTGTAATCACCTCATGCTAATCAAGCTCATCTTTTTGTTATAAATAAGGACTTTTTTTCATGCAAATGACCATGAAATTATCTTTTGTGTCCTTTTTAACATCAATATTCATTGTAAAAAACAATGTCAATGAACCATCTAGACCATGAATTCATTCAATTCCCAACAAACAATGGTGTCCTTGATCTTGATTAGCATTTTCTTAATGATATTAATTGGTTGAATTCCAAAATAAAGTGTCCCTGCTATTGTTTCCACTAAGCAATGCTTCCCTTTTGGTTCTAAACACCCCTTGTTTATACATTGATCATGAAATTAACAATTGTGGCTATCCCTACCTTGTATATTAATCCAAACAAGTAAGCCTAAACACGATTAAAACTCTAAATGTATTTACATGCAACAAAGAAAGGAGTCATTCATCTTGGTTTGGTTTGCATTTCGTACTAATATTAAGTGGTTTTAACTCCAAAATAATGAGACTTTGTAATCACCTCATGCTAATCAAGCTCCTCTTTTTGTTATAAGGACTTTTTTCATGCAATGACCATGAAATTATCTTTTGTGTCCTTTTTAACATCAATATTCATTGTAAAAACAATGTCAATGAACCATCTAGACCATGAATTCATTCAATTCCAACAAACAATGGTGTCCTTGATCTTGATTAGCATTTCTTAATGATATTAATTGGTTGAATTCCAAAATAAAGTGTGTCCCTGCTATTGTTTCCACTAAGCAATGCTTCCCTTTTGGTTCTAAAACACCCTTGTTTTATACATTGATCATGAAATTAACAATTGTGGCTATCCCTACCTTGTATATTAATCAAAAAACAAGTAAGCCTAAAAACACGATTAAAACTCTAAAATGTATTTACATGCAACAAAAGAAAGGAGTCATTCATCTTGGTTTGCATTTCGTACTAATATTAAGTGGTTTAACTCCAAAATAATGAGACTTTGTAATCACCTCATGCTAATCAAGCTCATCTTTTTGTTATAAGGACTTTTTTCATGCAATGACCATGAAATTATCTTTTGTGTCCTTTTTTTAACATCAATATTCATTTGTAAAAACAATGTCAATGAACCATCTAGACCATGAATTCATTCAATTCCAACAAACAATGGTGTCCTTGATCTTGATTAGCATTTCTTAATGATATTAATTGGTTTGAATTCCAAAATAAAAGTGTCCCTGCTATTGTTTCCACTAAGCAATGCTTCCCTTTTGGTTCTAAAACACCCCTTGTTTATACATTGATCATGAAAATTAACAATTGTGGCTATCCTACCTTGTATATTAATCAAAACAAGTAAGCCTAAACACGATTAAAACTCTAAATGTATTTACATGCAACAAAGAAAGGAGTCATTCATTCATCTTGGTTTGCATTTCGTACTAATATTAAGTGGTTTAACTCCAAAATAATGAGACTTTTGTAATCACCTCATGCTAATCAAGCTCCTCTTTTTTGTTATAAGGACTTTTTTCATGCAATGACCATGAAATTATCTTTTTGTGTCCTTTTTTAACATCAATATTCATTGTAAAAACAATGTCAATGAACCATCTAGACCATGAATTCATTCAATTTCCAACAAACAATGGTGTCCTTGATCTTGATTAGCATTTCTTAATGATATTAATTGGTTGAATTCCAAAATAAAGTGTCCCCTGCTATTGTTTCCACTAAGCAATGCTTCCCTTTTGGTTCTAAACACCCTTGTTTATACATTGATCATGAAATTAACAATTGTGGCTATCCTCTACCTTGTATATATTAATCAAAAAAAACAAGTAAGCCTAAAAACACGATTAAAACTCTAAATGTATTTACATGCAACAAAGAAAGGAGTCATTCATCTTGGTTTTGCATTTCGTACTAATATTAAGTGGTTTAACTCCAAAATAATGAGACTTTGTAAATCACCTCATGCTAATCAAGCTCCTCTTTTTGTTATAATAAGGACTTTTTTTTTCATGCAATGACCATGAAATTATCTTTTGTGTCCTTTTTTAACATCAATATTCATTGTAAAAAACAATGTCAATGAACCATCTAGACCATGAATTCATTCAATTCCAACAAACAATGGTGTCCTTGATCTTGATTAGCATTTCTTAATGATATTAATTGGTTGAATTCCAAAATAAAGTGTCCCTGCTATTGTTTCCACTAAGCAATGCTTCCCTTTTTGGTTCTCTAAACACCCTTGTTTATACATTGATCATGAAATTAACAATTGTGGCTATCCTACCTTGTATATTAATCAAAACAAGTAAAGCCTAAACACGATTAAAACTCTAAATGTATTTACATGCAACAAAGAAAGGAGTCATTTCATCTTGGTTTGCATTTCGTACTAATATTAAGTGGTTTAACTCCAAAATAATGAGACTTTGTAATCACCTCATGCTAATCAAGCTCATCTCTTTTTGTTATAAGAGACTTTTTTCATGCAATGACCATGAAATTATCTTTTGTGTCCTTTTTAACATCAATATTCATTTGTAAAAACAACAATGTCAATGAACCATCTAGACCATGAATTCATTCAATTCCAACAAACAATGGTGTCCTTGATCTTGATTAGCATTTCTTAATGATATTAATTGGTTGAATTCCAAAATAAAGTGTCCCTGCTATTATTTGTTTCCACTAAGCAATGCTTCCCTTTTTGGTTTCTAAACACCTTGTTTTATACATTGATCATGAAATTAACAATTGTGGCTATCCTACCTTGTATATTAATCAAAACAAGTAAGCCTAAACACACGATTAAAACTCTAAATGTATTTACATGCAACAAAAGAAAGGAGTCATTCATCTTGGTTTGCATTTTTTCGTACTAATATTAAGTGGTTTAACTCCAAAATAATGAGACTTTGTAATCACCTCATGCTAATCAAGCTCCTCTTTTTGTTATAAGGACTTTTTTCATGCAATGACCATGAAATTATCTTTTGTGTCCTTTTTAACATCAATATTCATTGTAAAAAACAATGTCAATGAACCATCTAGACCATGAATTCATTCAATTCCAACAAACAATGGTGTCCTTGATCTTGATTAGCATTTCTTAATGATATTAATTGGTTGAATTCCAAAAATAAAGTGTCCCTGCTATTGTTTCCACTAAGCAATGCTTCCCTTTTTTGGTTCTAAAAAACACCCTTGTTTATACATTGATCATGAAATTAACAATTGTGGCTATCCTACCTTGTATATATTAATCAAAACAAGTAAGCCTAAACACGATTAAAAACTCTAAATGTATTTACATGCAACAAAAGAAAGGAGTCATTCATCTTGGTTTGCATTTTCGTACTAATATTAATTAAGTGGTTTAACTCCAAAATAATGAGACTTTGTAATCACCTCATGCTAATCAAGCTCATCTTTTTGTTATAAGGACTTTTTTTCATGCAATGACCATGAAATTATCTTTTGTGTCCTTTTTTAACATCAATATTCATTGTAAAAAACAATGTCAATGAACCATCTAGACCATGAATGAATTCATTCAATTCCAACAAACAATGGTGTCCTTGATCTTGATTAGCATTTCTTATGATATTAATTTGGTTGAATTCCAAAATAAAGTGTCCCCTGCTATTGTTTCCACTAAGCAATGCTTCCCTTTTGGTTTCTAAACACCCTTGTTTATACATTGATCATGAAATTAAACAATTGTGGCTATCCTACCTTGTATATTAATCAAAACAAGTAAGCCTAAACACGATTAAAACTCTAAATGTATTTACATGCAACAAAGAAAGGCTAATCAAGCTCCTCTTTTTTGTTATTAAAGCTGACTTTTTTTTCCCATGCAAAGACCATGAAATTATCTCTTTTGTGTCCTCATTTTTTAACATCAATATTCATTTGTAAAAACAATGGTCAATGAACCCATCTAGACCATGAATTCATTCAATTTCCAACAAACAATGGTGTCCTTGATCTTGATTAGCATTTCTTAATGATATTAATTGGTTGAATTCCAAAAAAATAAAGTGTCCCTGCTATTGTTTCCACTAAGCAATGCTTCCCTTTTTGTTCTAATACACCCATTTTATTTATTACATTGATCAGGAAATTAACAATTGTGTGGCTATCCTACCTTGTATAATAATCAAAACAAGTAACCTAACTAAATGATTAAAACTCTAAAATGTATTACAAGGCAACAAATAAAAGGAGTCATTTCACAAAAACTTCATTGGTAAAAAAATTGCAATTTTACTGTACTAATATTAAATATTGAGTGGTTTATGACATACTCAAAATAATTGATTACTTTTGTAATCACAGAACCGATTCTATGCTAATTCAAGTCACCTCTATTTGTATAAAACTAGGAGAACTTTTTGATTCATGCCAAATGAACGCATGAGAGTTATCTTTTGTGTTCATATTTTAACGATCAATATTCATTGTTAAAAACTAATGTCCAAATGAACCCATCTAGACCAACACTTAAAAACCATTCATATTCCAACCAACAAACAATGGAGTCCTGAGATCTTGATTAAATATAATTCAAATTCACCTATCATGATATACAATTTGGTTGAATTCCAAAAACATAAAGTGTCCCTGAGCTTTGTTTCCCGGAAATGCAATGGGTCCTTCCCTTAATCGGTTGTAAACACCCGTTACATACTATAAACATGGTACATTGGAGAGTAATTGCTGTGTTGTGGCTATGACTACCTTGTATTGATTAGTGTTTGTTGAATGACAAGAAAGCCAAACATTGACACTTTGACGTCTTCTAATCCAAATTTATGTATGGAAATGTTGTAAGGAAACACTCAATTCCCATTTGGTTTGCATTTCGTAAGTAATATAACTATGGTGTATTGGTTTGGATTACTCCAAATCTAATGAGCACTAATTGTAATTCACTCATGCTAATCAAAGTATCCTATCCTTTTTGTTATTTAACGCACTTTTAAAGGCATGATTATTTACCAAATTACAACAGTTTTTCCACACCTAATAACAACCATACATTCATTGTAACATGCATCTTGGCACTCCGTGCATAAAGACCAAGTGAATTCATTAAAACGCGATTAAGACTAATCATAAGGTGGGCTGTCATGGGCAACCAAATGCCGAGTCATACATCTTTTCCATATTAACTGTCTGACAGTGGTTTAGACCTACAAAACCACCCCAATAATTATTGATTACCACTAAGCAATGCTTCCTCCCTTTTAGGTTACCCACAACCTTATTTTTATACATTGATCTTATAGACATTACCAATTGTGGTCCTATCCTAACCTTGTATCATATAAATCAAATACAATGTAGACGCCCATAACTTATTATTTAGACATCAAAATGGTATTTATTAGACATCAACAATTAAGGAGTGTCATTCATCTCTTGGTTTGCATTTCATACTAATCTTGAAGTTGGTACTTTGAGACCGTCCCAAAAAAATGTCCCTTGAATTGTTGTAATACGCTCAATGTAATAAAAAGCTCCGGTTTTTTATGAACTTAAAAATGTCTGACAACAAGTTACTTTTTTGGCTGCAATGACCCACCCAGAATTTGTGCCTGTTTTGTTATCCCTTTTTAACATCAATATCTTCCTTGTAAAAACAATGTACAAATGAACCATCTAAGACCATGAATACCCTTGTGTATCATAAGCAACACCAAGATTATGGTTGACTCCTTGATTCTTGATTAGCATCTTTAAGATGATTTAGCGATGGTGTAAATTCCAAATAAAGTGTCCCTGCGTATTGATTTCCCACTAAGCCAATCTAGCTTCCCATTTTGGTTCTAAATACACCCATTGTTTACCTAACATTGATCCACTAGAACATAAACCATTGTGTAGCTTATCCTAAGTCCTGGTACAGTCTAAGCCCACCAAACACACGTCACCTAAATCCCAACATTATTAGAAACCTCGCCCAATGATTTACATGACAACAAATCAAAGGAGCTCATAAGGTCGTCTTGGATTTTGCAATATTGATGCGACTCCATATTGAGTGACTTAACTCCACTGTCTCCACTTTTGTAATCACCTGGCATCCTAGATCAAGTTCCTCTGTTTTATTATCAATAGTGTTTTTGCTCATGCATGCGGACCAAAAATTATTCTTTATGAGAACCTTTTTCAAATCAACTATTCGATTGTATAAAAACCCCACAGGTCATGATTCCATCAATTCCAGCAAACCAATATGTGTCCTTGTACGCGCGCCCCCCCCGAGTTTATACTTTATTAGTGGGTTCAATATCCAACATAAAGTGTTCACAATTATTCTTTCCAAACAATCAAATCGCATCTTCCTTGCATTGTACATCCAAGGACAGTTTTCCACTAATTAACCGATATCACCCCTCTGTGATTCAATTGCAATATAGAACCTTCGCATATTGAACTCCGCACATGATCAATCCTGGCAACTTCGATTATAAAATTTAAATCCTTTTCACCGTGCCAAAAGTAAACACCACCAACCACCTCAAGCATCTTTTTTGATCATGTACTGAATATCTAAGTGGTTTTAACACCTAAAATAATAAGACTTTGCAATTACCTTCACCACAAACCACCCCCCTCCTAGCCTTTAATGTCATTGGTCATGACCAACTAGGGGACCCAGGACCATTTCATTTCTTTTGTGTCCTTTTTAACCATCGAATTAATTCATTGATTAAAACTCAACATCAACCACCAATCCTTAACAATTTACAACCAATGGGTGTCCCTCACTACTGTTGCCAGCCAAGCAAGTGATATTACCACTGTTGAATCTCCACCATCAGTCTCCCCCCACAATTGGTTCACTGGTCCAATTTAACATGGTTTTAGGTTCTAAACCACCCAGTTTTGATCCATTTGAGGGTGGTCTATTGCTTTGTTCTAAGGTCCCTCGCTTTACGCCATTAATCAAGCCTTGTAAACCCCAACAGAATTATTACTCTTGATCCCTACATTGCATGACAATGTGGGAATGCCTGTCTCTGTTGGTATGCAGATTCTCACGAATATTATACCCCCCTCCAAAGGTATGCCCTTTCCCCCCCACTAAGCAAAGGCACGCGGGGGGGGGGTTGTTAAAAGGCCTCCCCATGCATGCAATATGAATGAATGAAATTATCTTTTGTGTCGACATTTAAATGCATAAATATTTAAAATTGTTTTAGAAAACATTGTCAAAAGTACCATCGAGATCCATGAACCATGCATTCACGGCCACATCCCCACTAATGGGGTGTCATGATCATGTGATAGCCTTTTGCGTTAAATGAATTGAATTGTTTTTGGACTTTTCCCCCATAATAAGGCCACCACCCTGCTAATTAGTTTACAATATACAATGCTGTCCTTAACTTGGCAGCCCAATACTCCATGTGTGAGAACCTGAACCATCGACAAGGTACGACAAAAATTCTGGTACCATAAACCATTTCAGTTTATATTAATCAAAACAATGGTATGCCATAAACACGATTTTACTCTACTAAATGTATTTCGCATGCCACACTTCAGAAACGGAGTCAATTCATATTGGTTTGCATTTCAATGTATAATATTAACTCTGGTATAACTCCACAATAATGAGGGTCGCTTGTAATTCACCTCTATGCTCTTGCAAGCTCTGCTTTTTGTTATAAAGGACTTTTTTCATGCAATGACATTGAAATTATCTTTTGTGTCCGTGTTTAACATCAAATATTCATTTGTAAAAACAATGATCAATGCCCTCTACAACCATCCATTCAATTTCAAATTCGCTGCAAACAATGGTGGTCACATTGAATTTGATTTAGCCAATCTCATTTTGGATATTAATTTTGGTTGAATTCTAATATAACAGTGTCACCTGGCTAATTGTTTCCCACTAAGCAGATGCTTCCCTTTTGTTTCTAAATACTCTTTTTTGATACATTGATCAGGAAATTATTACAAGTTGTGGTGATCTATCCTACCATTGCATATTAATGCAAAGTTACAAGTAATCCTAAACACGATTACAAACGCGTAAAATGAATTACCCATGCATACAAATGAAGGTGTCATTCATCTTGGTTTGCATTTCGTACTAATATTAAGTGGTTTAACTCCAAAATAATGAGACTTTGTAATCACCTCATGCTAATCAAGCTCCTCTTTTTGTTATAAGGACTTTTTTCATGCAATGACCATGAAATTATCTTTTGTGTCCTTTTAACATCAATATTCATTGTAAAAACAATGTCAATGAACCATCTAGACCATGAATTCATTCAATTCCAACAAACAATGGTGTCCTTGATCTTGATTAGCATTTCTTATGACATTAATTGGTTGAATTCCAAAATAAAGTGTCCCTCCTATTGTTTCCACTAAGCAATGCTTCCCTTTTGGTTCTAAACACCCTTTTATACATTGATCATGAAATTAACAATTGTGGCTATCCTACCTTGTATATTAATCAAAACAAGTAAGCCTAAACACGATTAAAACTCTAAATGTATTTACATGCAACAAAGAAAGGAGTCATTCATCTTGGTTTGCATTTTGTACTAATATTAAGTGGTTTAACTCCAAAATAATGAGACTTTGTAATCACCTCATGCTAATCAAGCTCCTTTTTTGTTATAAGAACTTTTTCATGCAATGACCATG
>JBAPLH010002400.1:0-31099 GCA_037897445.1 Ceriops zippeliana
GTTGGATTGTTTATTTTGGAATTCAATCAATTAACATCAATAGGAAACCTAATGAAGATCATGAACCCATTGTTTGATTGTATTGAATGAATTGTATAGATATGGACATTTTCTTCTTGATAAATAGAGTTGTTAATAAGGAGACAAAAGATAATTTCATGGTTATTGCATGAAAAATAGTGCTTGTAACAACAAAAGGATCTTTTTAGCATAAAATGAATAGAAGGACTCATTATTTAGGAAATAAACCAATTCACATTAGTACGAAAAGCAAACTAAGATGAATGAGTCCTTTGGGTGATGAAACTAAACACATTTAAATTTTCAATAGTGCGTCGAAATGTTTGTTTTAATTAATATACTATGTAATTTACTTACAAATGTTAATCTAATGATCATTGTGTCAAAAAGTGTGTTTGGGTCCAAAAGACAAGTGTTCCAAACCAGAAATGTTCTGTTGGATTGTTTATTTTGGAATTCAATCAATTAACATCAATAGGAAACCCTAATGAAGATCATGAACCCCATTGTTTGATTGTATTGAATGAATTGTATAGATATGGACATTTTCTTCTTGATAAATAGAGTTGTTAATAAGGAGACAAAAGATAATTTCATGGTTATTGCATGAAAAATAGTGCTTGTAACAACAAAAGGATCTTGTTTAGCATAAAATGAATAGAAGGACTCATTATTTAGGAAATAAACCAATTCACATTAGTACGAAAAGCAAACTAAGATGAATGAGTCTTTGGGTGATGAAACTAACACATTTAAATTTTCAATAGTGCGTCGAACATGTTTGTTTTAATTAATATACTATGTAATTTAGTTACAAATGTTAATCTAATGATCATTGTGTCAAAAAGTGTGTTTGGGTCCAAAAGACAAGTGTTCCAAACCAGAAATGTTCTGTTGGATTGTTTATTTTGGAATTCAATCAATTAACATCAATAGGAAACCCTAATGAAGATCATGAACCCATTGTTTGATTGTATTGCATGAATTGTATAGATATGGACATTTTCTTCTTGATAAATAGAGTTGTTAATAAGGAGAAAAGATAATTTCATGGTTATTGCATGAAAAATAGTGCTTGTAACAACAAAAGGATCTTGTTTAGCATAAAATGAATAGAAGGACTCATTATTTAGGAAATAAACCAATTCACATTAGTACGAAAAGCAAACTAAGATGAATGAGTCCTTTGGGTGATGAAACTAAACACATTTAAATTTTCAATAGTGCGTCGACATGTTTGTTTTAATTAATATACTATGTAATTTTTAAATGTTAATCTAATGATCATTGTGTCAAAAAGTGTGTTTGGGTCCAAAAGACAAGTGTTCCAAACCAGAAATGTTCTGTTGGATTGTTTATTTTGGAATTCAATCAATTAACATCAATAGGAAACCCTAATGAAGATCATGAACCCCATTGTTTGATTGTATTGAATGAATTGTATAGATATGGACATTTTCTTCTTGATAAATAGAGTTGTTAATAAGGAGACAAAAGATAATTTCATGGTTATTGCATGAAAAATAGTGCTTGTAACAACAAAAGGATCTTGTTTAGCATAAAATGAATAGAAGGACTCATTATTTAGGAAATAAACCAATTTACATTAGTACGAAAAGCAAACTAAGATGAATGAGTCTTTGGGTGATGAAACTAAACACATTTAAATTTTCAATAGTGCGTCGACATGTTTGTTTTAATTAATATACTATGTAATTTAGTTACAAATGTTAATCTAATGATCATTGTGTCAAAAAGTGTGTTTGGGTCCAAAAGACAAGTGTTCCAAACCAGAAATGTTCTGTTGGATTGTTTATTTTTGGAATTCAATCAATTAACATCAATAGGAAACCCTAATGAAGATCATGAACCCCAGTGTTTGATTGTATTGAATGAATTGTATAGATATGGACATTTTTTTCTTGATAAATAGAGTTGTTAATAAGGAGACAAAAGATAATTTCATGGTTATTGCATGAAAAATAGCGCTTGTAACAACAAAAGGATCTTGTTTAGCATAAAATGAATAGAAGGACTCATTATTTAGGAAATAAACCAATTACATTAGTACGAAAAGCAAACTAAGATGAATGAGTTCCTTTGGGTGATGAAACTAAACACATTTAAATTTCAATAGTGCGTCGACATGTTTGTTTTAATTAATATACTATGTAATTTAGTTAATGTTAATCTAATGATCATTGTGTCAAAAAGTGTGTTTGGGTCCAAAAGACAAGTGTTCCAAACCAGAAATGTTTTGTTGGATTGTTTATTTTGGAATTCAATCAATTAACATCAATAGGAAACCCTAATGAAGATCATGAACCCATTGTTTATTGAATGAATTGTATAGATATGGACATTTTCTTCTTGATAATAGAGTTGTTAATAAGGAGAAAAAGATAATTTCATGGTTATTGCATGAAAAATAGTGCTTGTAACAACAAAAGGTTGTTTAGCATAAATGAATAGAAGGACTCATTATTTAGGAAATAAACCAATTCACATTAGTACGAAAAGCAAACTAAGATGAATGAGTCCTTTGGGTGATGAAACTAAACACATTTAAATTTTCAATAGTGCGTCGACATGTTTGTTTTAATTAATATACTATGTAATTTAGTTACAAATGTTAATCTAATGATCATTGTGTCAAAAAGTGTGTTTGGGTCCAAAAGACAAGTGTTCCAAACCAGAAATGTTCTGTTGGATTGTTTATTTTGGAATTCAATCAATTAACATCAATAGGAAACCCTAATGAAGATCATGAACCCCATTGTTTGATTGTATTGCATGAATTGTATAGATATGGACATTTTCTTCTTGATAAATAGAGTTGTTAAGAAGGAGAAAAGATAATTTCATGGTTATTGCATAAAAAATAGTGCTTGTAACAACAAAAGGATCTTGTTTAGCATAAAATGAATAGAAGGACTCATTATTTAGGAAATAAACCAATTCACATTAGTACGAAAAGCAAACTAAGATGAATGAGTCCTTTGGGTGATGAAACTAAACACATTTAAATTTTCAATAGTGCGTCGACATGTTTGTTTTAATTAATATACTATGTAATTTAGTTACAAATGTTAATCTAATGATCATTGTGTCAAAAAGTGTGTTTGGGTCCAAAAGACAAGTGTTCCAAACCAGAAATGTTCTGTTGGATTGTTTATTTTGGAATTCAATCAATTAACATCAATAGGAAACCCTAATGAAGATCATGAACCCCATTGTTTGATTGTATTGAATGAATTGTATAGATATGGACATTTTTTCTTGATAAATAGAGTTGTTAATAAGGAGACAAAGATAATTTCATGGTTATTGCATGAAAAATAGTGCTTGTAACAACAAAAGGATCTTGTTTAGCATAAATGAATAGAAGGACTCATTATTTAGGAAATAAACCAATTACATTAGTACGAAAAGCAAACTAAGATGAATGAGTCCTTTGGGTGATGAAACTAAACACATTTAAATTTTCAATAGTGCATCTACATGTTTGTTTTAATTAAATACTTGTAATTTAGTTTTATAAATGTTAATCTAATGTATCATTGTGTCATAAAAGTGTGTTGCGGTACAAAACAAAAAGGAAAAGTGGTTTCTTTTCGCAATCAAGAAATGTTTCATGGAGTTTTATTTTGGAATTCATCCATTTTTACACTCAAATAGAACCCGAATGAAGATCATGAACCCATTGTTTGCATTCTCATTGTATTGAATGAATTTTGTATAGATATGGACATTTTTCTTCTTGATGAATAGAGTTTGTTAATAAGGAAGAACAAAAGATACAATTTTTCATTGGTTTATTGCAGACTGAAAAAAGTTGCTGTGTAATTCAACACAAAAGGAGCTCTTGTTTAGCTAATAAAGTGAAATAGAAGGAATTCTCATTATTTACGGGAAATAAAACCACTTCACATTTAGTTACGACAAAAGCCAAACTAAGATGAATGAGTTCCTATTTGGTGATGATGAAACTAAACACATTTAATTTTTCTCCACAATCAGTGATCTGTCGAGTCAATGTTTTGTTTTAATTAATATAACTATGGTATTTAGTTTACATAATGTTATAATCTACTATGAGTCATTTGTGTCAAAAAAGTGGCTTGAGTTGGTAATCCAGTTTTCACCCCCCCTCCTAAAAGACACAAGTGTTTCCAAAACCAGAAATGTTCATGTATTGTGCATTTATTGGTTTATATTTTGAATAATTCAACCATATTATAACATCTCAATAAGAAAAACCTATAATGAAGATCATGAACCCCATTGTTTGATTGTTATTGATGATGAATTGTATAGATATGGACATTTTTCTGTCTTGATGAATAGAGTTGTTAATAAGGAGACAAAAGATAATTTCATGGTTATTGCATGAAAAATAGGCTTGTAACAACAAATAGGAGCTTGTTTTGTTTAGCATAAAATAGTGAATAGAAGGACTCATTATTTTCCCGGAAATAAACCACATTCACTTAGTACGAAAAAGCAAACTAAGATGAATGAGTCTATTGGGAGTGATTCAAGCTACTAAACCCATTTAAGATGTTTTTCAAATAGTGCCGTCGTCATTATGTGTTTTTAATTAAACATTACTAATGTTAATTTAGTTATAAATGTTAATACTAATGAGATGATCTTGTTTCAAAAAGTGTGCTTTGGGTCCTGTAAGTTGCAAGTGTTCCAAACCATGAAATTGTTCTGTTGGATTGTTTATGTTGGAATTCAACCAATTTGCACATCAATAAAGAAACCCTAATACTGAAGATCATGAAACCCATTGTTTGGTTGTTATTTGAATGTATATTGTAAGCCATATGGACCAATTTTTTTTCTTGATGAATAGATGATGTTAATAAGGAGACAAAAGGATAATTTGTCATGGTTTATTGCATGAAAAATAGTGCTTTGTAACAGCAAACAAAAGGATCTTGTTTAGAGCATATAAATGAATAGAAGACGGATCTCACTTATTTAGGAAATAAAACCAATTTACATTAGTACAGAAAAGCAAAACTAAGATGAATGAGTCTTTGGTGATGAAAACTAAAACACATTTAGATTTGTCGAATAGTGGGACTACATTACTACAGTTTTTGTCTTTAATTTAATATACTATGTAATTTAGTTATAATAATGTTGAATCTAATGGATAGATTGTGTCTCCAAAAAGTGTGTCAATGGGTTCGGCGGTCAAAAGACAAGTGTTCCAAACCAGAAATTGTACCTGATTGGATTGTTTAATTTTTGGAATACAAAAACCAATTAACATCGAATAAGAAATCCTAATGAACGAACTATGAACCACATTGTTTGTCATTTTTCGAATAGAAATGTACAGACATATGGCACGATTTTCTTCTTGTCTGGAATAGGAGGTGTTAATTATGAACATACATAGATAATTTTCTAAGGTTCTTGGCAATGAACAAATATTGATTTGTTAACACAAAACAGTGAGCATTGTTTATAGCATAGAAGTGAATAAGAAGGGGATATTATTTGGGAAATAACATATTCACTGTTAGTTAGACAAAATGCAGAACAGCACTAAACATGAATGAGTCGAATTTTGGGTGATGAAACTAGTAAAACATTTAATTTTCATTGTGCATCAGCATGCATTCTAAGTGTGTTTATCGTTTAATATAATCTATGTATATGTTAGTTAAACCATGATAATTAAGTGATTCATTTGTGTAAAGTGTTCTTTTGGTCCAAAAGAAAAAAGTTCCAATCCAGAAGATGTTTTGTTAAGATGGGTTGTTTATTTTGGAATTTCACCATATTAACATCAATAAGAAACGCCCCTAATGAAGATCATGAACCGCCATTGTTTTTCGATTGTATTGAATGAAAATTGTATAGATATGGACATTTTCTCTTCTTGATGAAATAGAGTTGTTAATTTGGAGGAGACAAGGATAATTTCATGGTTATTGCATGAAAAATAGTGCTTGTATAACAACAAAAGGGATCTTGTTTAGCATAAAACGTGAATACAAGGAACTCAATATTTACATAGGATAAACCCCAATTTCAACTCTTTTACGTACGAGGGAAAAGCAAACTTAGACTGACAATGAAGTCCTTTGGCGTGCTTTGATGGCTGTTGACATAACATAAACACATTTATAATTTTCAATAGTGCCATATCACAGATGTTTGTTTTATTTAAGATACTATGTAATGTACGTTTTATAAATGTTTAAATACTCAAGACCTATGTGGTTCAAATGTGTGTTTGGGTACCAAAAGAAACAACTGTTCCAAACCAGAAAGACAATGTCTGACGGGATTCGTTTATTATTGGAATTCAACCCAATTACATTCATATTACGAATCCCTATTGAAAGATCATGAACCCCATTCCTTTGATTGTATTGAATGAATTTGTCTAGATATGGAACATTTTCTTTCTTGCTGAAATAGAGTTGTTTCATCAGATGCGACACTAGATAGTTTCATGGTTTTATTGCATTGAATAAATGTGCTTTATTTTCTTTTGTAGACAATAAAAGGAGCTTGTTTGAATCTAAAAGTGAATAGATGGACTCTTCTAGTAGAAATAAATCGACTTACACTTTAGTACAAAAAGCAATCTAAGAAGAATGAGTCCTTTGGTGTTGAATCTTAAAAACCCTTTAAATTTTTCAATAGTGCATTACATGTTTGTTTTAATTTAATTATTCTATGTAATTGAGTTATAAATGCTATTCTATATGTTCATTTGTGTCAAAATACGTGTGTTTTGGGACAAACAAAGGCCAAATTTTTTTCCTAACCAGGAATGTTTTCTGAGGGTATTGTTTTATTTTGGAAATTCAACAAAATTAACATCAAATAAGGAAATACATAATGAAAGATCACAATTAACCCCATTTTTTGTTGGTACTTGGGAATGATTTAGTTTAGATCATGGACATTTTCCTTACTTCGATGAATAGTACGTTGCTTAATAGCGGAGACAAAGCATTACATTTCGTGGTCTATTGCAACAAAAATTGTGCTTTGTAAACAACAAAAGGAGGCTTGTTTAGCATTTTAAAAGCTGAATTAGAAGGACTCATAATTTAGGAAATTATACCGATTATTTTCACTTTACTACCAAAAATTGAACTACGTTGAATGAGTTCTTTGGGTGATGAAACTAAACACTATTTAAATATTTCAATAGCAGCATCGATATGGTTTGTTGTAAGTAATCATACTTTATGGGTAAAATAAATGTGTAGTTATTTAAATCGTTAATTCTCATGGATACATTGTGTCAAAATCAGTGTGTTAAACTTGGGTCCTAAAAGATCAACTGTTCCAAACCAGATATGTTCATGAGGGATTTGTTTATTTTGCGGAATTCAAACCAACTTACACATCAATAAAAGATAAAACTAATCGAAGGATCATGAACCCTCATCTTGTTGAATGTACTTGATTGAATTCGTGCAGATTATGAACATTTTCTATTGTTGATGATTAAAGTTTTTAATATAGGAGGGACAAAAAGTTTAACTTTCATCGGTCTATTGCGTGGGATAAATTAATGATTTGTACAAAACAAAAGGGAGCTTTGTTTAGCATATAGTGGAAAAAGAACAGGACTTATTATTGAGGAAAATAAAATACCAAATTTCACTTTAGCTCACGTAAAAAGCAAAACTAAGATGGAACCATTGAGGTCCTTTCGGTGTTGAACACTAATCACCCATTTATACATTTTCACAATAGTGCATCCTACATGTTGGTTGTAATTAATTTACTGTGTAATTTAGTTATAATAGTTTTATATCTCCATCGATTATTGTGTTCAAATAAGGTGTAGTTTGGGTCACATAAAGGACCATTGTTTCACCAAAACCAAAATTGTTCTGAGGGATTGTATTATTTTTGGATTCAACAAATAATATAAATCATTAAGAAACAACCTTAATGAAAACATCATTGAACCCCAATTGCTTTGGATTGTATATGATTGAATTTGTTTAGATTTAGGTCATTTTCTTTCTTGATGCAAATAGAGTTCGTATAACCTAAAGACGACAAAAGACATATTAATTTCAATGGTATCTATTGTCAACCAAATAGAGTGATGTTCTGTATACAAAAAATGGAGAGCCTTGTCTTAGCTTTAATGTGGGTAATATGGGAAGGATCTCATTATTGAGGAAAATAACCTAATATCACCATATGTAACGATAAAAAGCAAAACTAAGATCAATCGTGTCCTCTATGGGTTGTATGAATATAAATAACAATTTTTAATATTTCCTAATAGTGCATTATTACACAGTTTCGTTTTTTACTAATATTATACTGATTGTAATTTTGGTTATAATTGTCATAATCTCAATGAATCATTGTGACTGTCAAAAAGTGTTTTTGGGTACAAAAAGACAACTGTTCCAAACCCCGAAATATTATTGATGGGTACTTGTATATTTTGGGAATTTAACCAATTAAATTCATTTAAGAAACCCTTAAGGAACATCATCATCACCCCTGTCTGTGATTGTTATTGAATGGATTGTCTTGTTAATGGACATTCTGTCTCTTCATGGATTTATTTGTGTCTAATAAGGTCGAGATAACTAGAAATTTTTCATGGTTTTGGAATTGAAATATTAGTGCTCAATGCTGGAACATTTAAAAAGTAGGCTAGTTTGGCATTAAAGTGAATAGTTAGGATCGGAATCATTTACTTCGGAAGATGGGAAATAAACCGATTTACTCTTTAGTATAATCAAGCACTAATCATAGAGGTATGTGGCCGTTGGGGGAGTTGTAACTAATACACATTTAAAATTTTCTAATAGTGCATCTTCGGTTTGTTGTAATTAATTATAGTGTGTGGTAATTTAGTTATAAATGTTAATCTCATGATCACATTGTGCCAAAAGTGTGTTTTGGGTCCCCAAAGGGACATCTTTTTTCACAACCAAGAAAAATTGTTCCTGATGGATTGTTTATTTTGGAATTAAAACCAAATTTTAACATCATTCAAGAAAACCTAACTGTTGTTCATGAAACACCCATTGTTTTTTGATTGATTAGGAATGAAATTGTTTTGATGATGTACATTTTCTTCTTGATGAATAGTAGGTGTTAATAAGAGACACAAAGATATTTTCAATGGTTTATTGCAACAAATATCCGTTGCATTGTAAAAACAAAAATGAGAGCGTTGTTTAGCATTAAAGTGAAATAGAGGGACTCATTAATCTTCGGAATAAAACCGAATCTTCAACTTTAGTTCGGATATAGCAAACCTAAGTTGAATGAGTCCTTTGCGGTGATGAACACTAAACACATTTAAAATTTTTAATAGCTGCATTCGACATGTCTTTGTTTTAATTAATATTACTTTGTAAGTTAGTTAATACAATGCTAATCTAATAGAGCGATGTGTCAAAATAGTTGTGTGCTTGGAGTTCATAAATGATACAAGTGTTCCCAAACCAGCGGATATGCTGCTTCGATGGGATTGTTTAGTTTGCGAATTCAACCACTTAACTCCAATAAGAAAACCTAAATGTAGATCATGAGCCCCATTGTTTGATTGTATTTGAATGAACTTGTCCTAGATTATGGATCATTTTCTTCTCTGATGAAATAGAGTTGTTTGTTCAGGAGGACCACTAGATAGTTTCTAGGTTGTATTGCAAGAAAATAGTGCTTGTAACAACAAAAGGAGCTTGTTTTAGACATAAAATGAATAGAAGAGCATACTAACATTATTTAGGAAATAAACCAATTCACATTAGTACGAAAAGAGCAAAACTAAGTTGAAATGAGTACTTTGGGTTGATGAATCGATTCTATAACTACGATTTAAATTTTACAATTAGTGCTTCTTCAGGTTTGTTGTGTTTTACTGTTAAATATATCGAATGTTTAATTAAATAATTTAGATTTTAGGTAAATGTTCCATCTAATGAGTCATTGTGGTCCAAAACAGTGTGTGAGGGTGTCAAAAGACAGAGTGTTGCAAACCCAAAATGTTCCTTATGGATTGTTTCTAAAATTTTGGGAATTCAATCCTAAACATCAATAAGAAAAACCTAATGAAGATCAATGGAACCCATTAGTTTGATTGTATTGAATCGAATTGTATGAGATGAGTGGGACTAATTTTCTTCTTGATGAATAGAGTTTTTAATAAGGAGACACAACAGATAATTTCATGGTTATTGCATGAAAAATAGTAGCTTGAAGTAACACAAAAGGATCTTGTTAGCATTGCATAAAGGGAAATAGCAAGGATCTACATTGTTTAGGGTAAATAAAACCAATTTCACTTTATTAGTACGAAAAACAAACTAAGATGTAATGAGTCCGTTATGGTGGTGGAGTATAAACTAAAACAACATTTAAATTTTCAATAGTAGCATCTACAATGTGTTAGTTGTAAATTAATCTTTATGTGTAATTTTACTTGATAAAATGTTAATCACCCATGGATCACTTTGATGTCAAAAAGTATGTTTGGGTCCAAAAAAAGACAATGAGTTTTGCAAACAAGAAATGTTTTGACGTTGCGATTGGATTTATTCGTTGGCGAATTCCAATCAATTAACATTCAATAAGAAACCTTAAATGAAAGAGATCATGAACCCGTATATTGTTTGATTGTATTGAAGGAATTTGTATTAGATATGGACAGTTTTCTTCTTGATATAATAGAGTTGTTAGAATAAGGATGCAAAAGTAATGTTCAGGGGTTTATTGCATGAAAAAAATAGTGCTTTGTAACAACAAAAGAAGGAAATCTTGTTTAGCAAAGTTGAATGAAGAGAAACTCTTTTATTTAGGAAATAAACCATTCACAATTAGTACGAAATAGGCATAACTAAGATGAATGTGTCCTTTGGTGATGAAACTAATAAACAATTTAAATGTTCTAGTTAGTGCGTCGAAATGAGTTGGTTTTAAATTAATAACAATATGTAATTTACTATTACAAAATGTTAATCCGAATGATTCATTGTGTATCAAAAAGTAGTGTTTGGGTACCAAAAGTACAAGTGTTCCAAACCAGAAATGTTCTTGTGGGATTGTTTAATTTGGAATTCAATCAACTTTTAACATCAATAGGAAATCCCTTAATGAAGATCATGGAACCCTATGGTTTTGATTGTCATTTATGATTGTTGTTTAGATATGGAGCATTTTTGTTCTTGATGAAATAGAGTTGTTAATAAGGAGACAAAAGATATTTCATTGTTATTGATTGCAAGAAAAAATAGTGCTTGATTGTAACAACACAAAAGATCTTGCTTAGCATAAAATGAATAGAAGGACTCATTTAAATTTAGGAAAGAAAAGACCAGTTGACATTAGTACGGAGCAAAGCAACCTAAGAAATGTAAATGAACGTTCTTTGGGTCGATGTAAACTAAACACACTTTAAATTTTCAATAGTGAGCATCAACATGTTTGATTTATTAACTTAATATAACTATGTAATTTAGTTACAAAATGTAATCAATTCTAATGCTTCATTGTCCGTCAAAATCATGCACAAAAATACGTTGTTTGGGTCCAAAACACACAAGTGTTTCCAAACCAGAAAATTTTCTGATGGATATGAATTATTCTTTTGAATTTCAACAATCAATAATCACATTAGTAGAACCCTAAGAATGAGTAATCATGGAACCATTATTGTTTGATGATTGTATTGTCATGAATTCGTATAAGATAGATATGGACATTCTTCCTTCTTGAATTAAGATTGAGTTGTTAAGGAAGAGACAAAGATATAATTTCATGTGGTTATTGCATGAAAAAAATAGTTGCTTGTGTAACAACATAGTAATGTAGCTTGTTTTGCATAAAGTGTAGTAATATGTGAATCATATATGTACGGAAAATAAACCGAATGCATTTTAGTTACGAAAAGACAGAACTCAAGATTGAATGGCAGTCATTTGGGTGATGAAAACCTAAAACATTTAAATTTTTCAATAGTGCTATCTACATGTTTGTGTTTAATTAAGTATACTATGTAATTTGTGGTTATTAATGTTTAATCTCATTGTATCAATTGCTCATTGTGTCAAAAAAGTGTGTTTGGGTCCCAAAAAGACAATGTTGGTTCCACACCAGACATGTATCTGTTGGATTGTTTATTATTTTGGCTTGCAGTCCATTTCACATCTTGTAGTGCGGAAACCCTAATGTAAGATCAAGAACCAATAGTTTGATTGATATTGCATGAATTGTATAGATATGGACATTTTCTTTTTTACTTGGATAACAAAAGTTGTTTCTTTGAAAAAAGAGACAATATAGAATTATCATTTGGTTTATGACATACAATAATAATTAGCTGCTATTGTGGTAGTACAACAAAAGGAAGCGGTTCCATTTTAGACTATAATATTAAAGTGAAATCAAAAGAGGTTCTTGTATTTTGTGATAATAGAATTCCCAGCTCACATGTAGTTTTTTGTAAAGCAATACTACGTATGAGAATTGAGTCCTGTTGGGTGTGATTAAAGACTAAACCAAAATATTAAAATTCATGCAGTGTTAGCGTGACTCTCGAAATGTTAGGTGTATAATTATTATTATACTATGTTAATTTAGTGTACAATATGTTCAGCTAATGGGGTCATACTGAGTGCAAAAATGGAGTTTTTTTGCGGTACTCAAAGACATTATTTATCACGTAACGCAAGAACATGTTCTTTGTGTGAATGTTGGTATTTCGGGATGTTTTCAACCAATGAACATGCATGTGTAAGAAACCCTAATGAACACTTTATGAAAACCCTATTCTGGTGCATTATTTGTAGTGGCATGTAGTTGTAGACAGAATATGGTCATCTATCGTTCTAGATAAAAAGAGTATTGTATAAGAAGCGCAGAACATAAACGTGATTCCATGAGAGGATTTATTTGCCAAGATAATCATAGTGCTATGCTAACAACCAAATGGATCTTGAGTTGCTACATGAAAATGGAAATAGAGGGAGACTCATTATATTTAGTAAATAAAACCATCTACATTGATTACCGGAAAAAAAAAAGAAGCAACCCACGCAATGATTATGAGATTCTTGTGAGTCACAAAACTTAAACACATTTTATATATACAAGAGTGCTCGTGGAGAAAAACCCCATGATTTGTTTATTAGTCCTAGACTATAGTATATGTAGATACAAACGTGTAATACCTAATGCTCCAGTGTGCCATAAGTTGTGTTTTGGAGGTCCAAAATGACAATTATCCCAAATCAGAAAAAAGTTCTGATTGGATATGTTGTGTATTTGGAATTCAATTCATTAACATCAATTGAGACCCGATATTAGAACATGAACCCCATTTGTTGTGATTGTACTTAAAGAATGAGTCTATAGTATATGAACATTTTTGTGCTATGAAAACTAACGTTCGTTAATAAGGAAGACCATAAAGATATATATTCCAATGGCGTTATTGGCAAGACAAGTAGTTCCGTAATGATACCAGGAGAAGTGTTTTATGCATAAAATGAAATAGATTGACCATACATTATGTTAGGAAATAAACCAATTTACACTAAGTACGAAAAGAAAACTAAGCTAAATAGATAGCCTTTGGCGTGATTGAGCGCATAAAACACATGTGTAAATTTTTAGCAATAGATGCGTCGCATTGACATTTTTGTTTTAATTAATAATACTAATGTAATTTGGTCATAAATGTAATTCTCATGATCATTGTGGTCAAAAGGTGTTTTTGGAACCTAAAGACAATCGTTCCAAAACCATAAATTGTCTGTATAGATTAGCGTTATATTAGGGAAATTTCAAACCAATAAACCAGCAATAGCGAAGCCTAATGATGATGCATGAAACTTCTATTTTGTTGTATTGCATGAATTTAAAGATTAGGTGGACATTTGTCTTCTTATAGATTAGAGTGCTGGTTAAATAATTGTAACAAAAGAATAATTTCAGTAGCGTTACTTGCCATGAAACAGAAGTTGCATGACACAACAGTAAAAAAGGACTTGTTTAGACATAAAAATGAAATAAACGACTCATTATTTTAGAAATAAACCAATTCACATTAGTACAAAAAGCAAACTAAAATGATTATGTCCTTTTGCGTGTATGAAACTAAAAACATCAGTGTTAAAATTTCGATATTTGCATCGACTATGTTTGTTTTAATTAATTATGAATATGTAGTATTTAGTTTTTATAAATGTTTAATCATCATGTTGTATTTTGTTCATATGAGTGTGTTGTTTGGGTAGTCATAAAGATGAATGTGTTCCTTCTCATAACTAGAGAGTATTTGGTCTGAGGATATGGTGTTTATTTTGGGAATTTAAACCTATTAACATCTCTATTAAGTGGAACTCTAATGAAGATCCATTATCCTCTATAGTGTGTGATTGTCTTGGATGCATATTTTTTAGAAAATTTGACCAATTTCTTGTGTTGATTGAATAGAGTTTGTTGATGATCGGACCACAAAGATAATTGCATCGTGTGTATTCTGCAACAAAAATAGTGCTTCTGAGTTAACATACGAAAGGATCTTGATTCTAGCTTACAGTAAAATGAATAGAAAGGACATTCATATTTACGCTAAATAAACCAAATTTACATTAGTACGAAAAGCATAACCCCATTATGAAATGAGTTCTTTGGGTGATTGAAAACTAAACACATTCTTAAATTTTTCTGGTAGTGCATTCGACATGTTGGGTTTTTTTAATTGCAAGTTATACTATGGTAATTTAGTTACAAATGTTTATGTCTAATGAATCATTGTGTCCAAAAAAAATGTGTTTGGGTTCCAAAAAAGACAAGTGTTCCAAAACAGAAAGTGTTATGTATTGATGGATTGCTCTATTTTCGAGAATTCAAACAATTAACACATCAATCAGGAAGCAACCCTAATGAAAGATCATTGTACCCCATTTTGTTTACTTGTATTGTTTTGCATGAGAATTGTATAGATTATGGAACATTTTTCTTCTTAGTTAAATAGAGTTCGTTTGTTAATAATGGAGAAAAAAGATAATTTCATGGTATATTAGCAGGAGAGGAAAAATATTGCTTTGTGTAACAAACCAAAATCTGCTTTTGCGTTTAAAAGTGATATAGATTAGGACGCATTATTTAGGAAAATAAACCGAATTCAACATTAGTACGAATGAAGCTAAACGAAGATGATTCATGAGGTCTCTTGGGTGATGTGAAACTAAACACATTAAATTTTCAATAGTGAGAGGTCACAATGTTTGTTTTTAAAATTAATAACTATGGTAATTTACTTACAAATGTTAATCTTCTAAAGATCAATTGTGTCAAATAATGATGAGTTGGGTTGGGTCCATAACGAACATGTGTATTCGCCAAACCAGAAATGTGTCTTCTTCGTTTGGATTGTTATTTTTGGGAATTCAATCAATTAACATCGCTAATAGAAACCCTAATGAAGATGCATGAACCCATTGTTTTGATTGTATTGAATGAATTGCATGGATATAGGACATTTTCTTCTTGATAAATAGTAGTTGTTAATAAGGAAGACAAAAGATAATTTCATGGTTATTGCAAGAAAAAATAGTGCTTTGTAACAACAAAAAAGGATCTGTTTAGCATAAAATGATATAGAAGGACTCATTATTTAGGAAATAAACCAATTTCACATTAGTACGAAAAGCAAACTAAGATGAATGAGTTCCTTTGGGTGATGAAAACTAAACACATTTAAATTTTCAATAGTGCGTTCGACATGTTTGTTTTAAATTAATTTATACTATGTAGAATTTAGTCTACAATTGCTTAATTCTAATGATATCATTGTGTCAAAAAAAGTGTGTTTGGGGTCCAAAAGACAAGTGTTCCAAACCAAGAAATGATTCTGATAGATATCGTTTATTATATGGCATTTTCAACTCAATTAACAATCAAATAAGCAAACTCCTAATATGAAGACTCATAGAACCCAAAAGTGTTTGACTTGTCATTGTAATGTAATTGTATAGATATTGGACATTATCTTCTTGATACAATAGTTTTTATTTTTTAGTTAAATAATCGAGACAAAAGATAATTTCATGTTACTCTGCAAACCAAACAAATATATAGCTTGTATAACAACAAAATCAGGTTTAATTTAGTACATAAAGTGAAGTGATCAGGACTCATTATTTCTGTAACATACTCTCTCCACTTCTCAAATTAATAAAGAAAAGGCAAACTAAGATGAATATGAGTTTCTTTGGGTGATGAAACTAAACAACGCATTTAAATTTTCAATAGTATGCAATCGACATGTTTGTATTTTTAATTAATATACTATGTAATTAGTTACAGAATGTTAATCTCATAATGATCATTTTAGTCAAAAAGTGTGTGTTTTTGTGTGTCCAAAAGACATAGTTGTTCCAAACCATGAAATGCTTCTGTATGGATTTGTTTATGTTTCCCTACAATTAAATGCCAATTAACATCAAAATCATGGTAAACCCTAATGAAGGATCATGAAACCCCATTGTTGATTTTTTAAAATTTGTTAATTGAAATGAATTTTGTATAGAATTATCGGGACATATTCTTTCGTCTTACTTGAAAAGAGTTGTTAGTTAATAGGAAAGAGACAAAAGATAATTTCATGGTGTTTTTTTGCAACCAAAAATACGTGCCTTTTGTAACAACAAAAAGGGTCGTCACTTTCTTAGCATAATGTGAATTAGAATGAATGACTCATTACTTTCAGAAATAAATCACTTCACCCTTCTGATCGAAAAAGCAAATCTAAGATTAAGGAAGCTCCTTTAGTTGATGATACAAAACCACAATTTCGAATTTCCAATTAACATTCAATAAGAAAACCCCAACAGAAGATCATGAATGCCATGTTTGATTGTATAGTATGAATTTATAGATAATGTACATTTTCTTCTTGATAAATAGAGTTGTTAATAAGGAGATGCAAAAAGAGAATTTTCCATGGTTTATAGCATGAAAAATAGTGCTTGTACAACAAAAAGGAGCTTGTTTGCCATATAAGGGAATAGAGAGGCACCTCCTTAGTAGCTGAAATAAACCAATTCACATTAGTACAGAAAAGCCAAACTTGATGATGAGTCCTTTTTGGGGATGAAACAAATTTCATTAAAACTCTCATAGTTCTACGACATGTTTTGGATTTTATTAATTAATAAACTATTATAATTACTAAAAATAGTTTAATCCTAATGAATCATTGAACTCAAAAAGTGTTGGTTTGGGTCCAAAAGACCAGTTTTCCAAACCAGAAATGTTATGTTGGTTGCTTATTTCTGTAATCAACCAAAGACATCAATAAGAAACCCCAATAAGAATCATGAACCCCATTGTTTGATGGTATTGAAATGAATTGGTAAAGATATTTGATCGATTTTTCTGGCATGATGAAAATTAGTTACTTAATAAGGAACAAAAAGGAATTCCATCTTTATTTGACAACCAAAATATTAGCTTGTAACCAACAAAATACAACGAGTTTACAGCAATAAAGTGAAATAGACTGCACTCATTATTTAGTGAAATAATACCGAATTCACATTAAGGTTACGGACAAAAGCAAAACAAAGGATGAAATGAGTCCTTTGGGTGGATGAAGAACTGAAACACAATATTTTAAATTTTCTTAGTTAGTGCGCTCAGACAATGTATGTGTATTTAAAATTAATTATACTATTGTAACTATTAGTTACTAGAATGTTAAATCGATTATGACTCATTGTGGATCAAAAAAGTGGTGTTTGGGTCCAAACAGACATTGTGTATCCAAACCAGAAATGTTTCTAGATGTGCTAGTGTTTATTTTTTGCGAATTCCAATCACATTAACATCATATAGTGAAAACTCCTGTATGAAGATCACTGCAACCCCCTATTGTTTTAGAGATTATATGTAGTATGAATGAATTGATTATAGATAATTGGACATTTTCTCTTCTTTGATATATCTAATAGTGGTTAATAAGGAGACAAAAGATAATATTCATGGTACATCGCCTGCATGATTAGAACCAGGAGAATAAAAATAGGGTGCCTTGCGTAACTCTCACAAAGAGGCGATCTGTGCTTTTAGGCAATAAGAGTGAATTAGAAGTGGTACCTCTCATTATTTTAGGATAATAAACCAATTCACACATTAGTACGAATATCGCTAAACTAGAGTAATGCACTTGAGAGTACCTTTTAGGGTGATGAAAACTAAAACACATTTTAAATTTTCAATAGCATTTGTGCGCTCGACATCGTTTGTTTTAATTGAATATACTATGCTATATTTTGACTTAATAAATGTTTTTAATCTAATGTATCTATCTGTGTCCAAAAAGTGTCGTGTTTGGTCTCAACTAAAGAACCAAGTGTTGCAGCAATCCAAAATTTTGTTGTCTGTTGGACAGTTTTGTTTATTTTGAAATTCATGTCCAATTTAACAATGTCTAATAGGGAAATACCCCTTATATGAAGATCATGAACCCCATTGTTTGATTTTGTCATTTGTCTGTATAAAAATTCTGTACTAGCATTTATGTGGACCATATTTGCTTCGTTGATCAAAATAATAGATGTTAGGTGTTAAGTAAGGAGACAAAAGATAATATTCATGGTGTTATTGCATGTGAAAATATAATGCTTGTATACTAAACAAATTAGTGATTCCTTGATTTAGCATTAAAGATGATATAAATAGGAGCTCTTCTTATATTAGTGAAAATTAAAACCAATTCCAACATTAGTTACGAAATAAGCAAACTACAGAATGTATATGAGATAGTCTTTGGGAGGTTATGAAACTAAACACATTTTAAAATATTCAATGGTGCAACGAAATGGTTAGTTGTAAAATTAATATAACTAATTAAATAGAGTTTAAAATTGTAAATCTAAATTGATCACATGGTCCAAAAAGTGTGTTGGGTCCAAAAGACAAATGTTCCAAACCCTAAATGAGTTTTCTTGTATGGAATGAGGTTTATTTTGAGGAGCAATTGATCATGAACCCACATTGGTTGATAGCTATTGAATGAATTGTATAGAATATGGGTAATTTCGCTTACTTTGATGAAATAGAGTCTGTTTTAATGATGACACAACAGATAATTTCATGCGTGTATTGCCTTGACCAAAGAGTGCTTGTAACAACAAAAGAAGCTTACCCATTAGCGTTAAATGTGAAGGAACTATTCCGATTATTTAGGAGATAGAGAACCTACATCTATTACGAAAAGCAAACTAGATGAATGAGTCCATTGGGATGAAGAAATATACAACACTTTAAATTTTCAATAGTACGTAGATTGACATGTTTTGGTTTTAAATTAATATACTATGTAAATTATTATAGTGGAGAATCTGAATTGTAATCATTATATCAAATATGTGTTTGGGTCGACTTCATGATTATCTCATTTCGACATGTCTGTTGTTTATTTACTATTGGAATTTTAGTTATAGAAGGACACTATGTAATTTAGCTGTGATCATGAAACCGATTGCATTGATTGTAATGAATGAATTGTACAGATATGACATTTTGATCTTGAAAAATAGAGTTGTTTTGTTAGAGACGGGGTTCTTTCATGAAATTTTCAAGAAAAATAAAGGGTTACTCAATAAACATGATATTGTTCGCGTATTGAGTGATATGGATGGACCCAATATTATGAATTCTACCAATTCACATCAATAAGAAAAACTAACTAGATGAATTTGTATCTGAGTCATGACATGTAAACACAATTGCTTTGAATTATAATGTGCATATGTAATTAATTGTTTAGATAATTGGGTTATAAATGAGTTTTCTTGATGATCATTGTTGTGTCAAAAATAATGTAGAGTTCTTTTGGTCCTAAAGACACATGTGTTCCCAAACCAGAAATAAAGGTCGGTGGGATTGTATTAATTTGGCAATCAACCAAGATTAAATCAATAAGAAACCCTAATGAAGATCATGAACCCCATTTTTTGATTGTAGTTGAATGTATTGTATAGAGATATGGACATTTTTCTTCTATGAATAAATATGTTGTTAACATGGAGACAAAAGATAAATTCATGGATTATTTGCCATCAAAAAATAGTGCTAGACACTTCACAATTGATTGTTAAATCGAAACATAGAAAATGAAGAACTACAATAATAAATTAGGATGAAACCTTTGCAATGAGTACCAATGCAAACTTAAGTGATGTACTTTGTGGAGGATGACCGCAAACACATTTCAATTATATACGATGCATGCCGACGTCTGACAGTTACTTAATTAATAAACTTATGCATATACTTTAACTTTAACTAATGTTTAATTCTCAATGATCTTTTGATGTTCCAAAAAAGATATCATGTTGCGGGTACCAAAAGAAAAAGTTTTGACCACACCAGAAATTGATCATTGGTGATGATTTTTTATTTCTGTAAAAATTCCAATCACTGACGCAGCGATCAATAGTGAAACCCTAAGAAGATCCAAGACCCCCATTGATTATTATATTTAAAAGGAAATGAATGTGTAAAGTATATGGGACATTTTCTTGCTTGGAAAAATAGAGTTTGAGTTAAAAATGATACAAAAGATAAATTTCAATGGTCTTACTATTGCATGGGCTATAACATAGTGGCGGGGTTCATTCCACATTCACTCATAGGTGCTGTATGATTTCTTGCATATTAACATAGATTATATAAGGACGCCTTCTTTTTAGGTAATTAATTACCAAATTGGTCACATATTACGTCACGCAAAAAAGCGATGACTATGAGCTGGCTTATGGGTGGGAGAGTCTAATATGGGGGGGGGCAGAATTTGTTTATAAGATGGGTACGACATAGGATTGTAGTTATTATATTAAGGAACTAGATGAAAACCTTAGGTAACAGCGGGAATTTAAACAATAGTGTAACATTGAGACCAACAACGTGGTGCATATGGGAACCAAAAAAGACAAGTGTATGTCCAAACCAGATACCCGATCTGTTGTAATTGTTTTGTAGTTTAATGATCAAAATCAATTAGACATCAGATAGGAAACTACAAACCACAGATCATGTAACCTCCCATAGCTTATGTGCTTGTTTGAATGTGATTGTGTATAGAGTAGAGGACATTTTACTTCTTGATAAATACTTTATTAATTAAGGTAGCCAAACGGATAATATATTCAAGGTTATGTGCATGAGAAAAAAAGAGGGCTCATAAGTAACAAGGCTGAGGGTCCGCATTTGAGCAAAAAGTCGAACTGAAGGGTACTATCAGGGGTAGTGTTGTGAAAATACACATGGTCTTTGTCCCGTCTTGATGCGTTGTGTCGTGTGGGAGAGTGGTATACTTTAGTGTACTATTCCTTTTGACGCGTAAGAAATGGTTTTTTGTGGGCTAAAATAACGGGTAAATTATTTTTGACGGAGGGCGGCTTGATGATTGTTTAAGGGTTTCGTGTTATTCAGGACCGCCAGATGTGCTAGGGATAGGTTTGTTTACATAAAGGATAATGAGGATTACAAGATTTGAGATAAATATAGTTGCGTCTAACTGGAACGTCGCAAAGAGCATAATTACCAAAGGTGGTGAGAGAGAAGATAATTATCATGGGGCGCGTAATTGCATGAAGCGATTCGTGCAATGATCAAGTATGAAGGCCAGAGGGCGGAGTCCAGAGTTAAGGTGTCAGATGGGATTCGAAGGCCTGCTATATTTTAGGACGTAACCCAATTCACATTATGTTCGAAAAGCAAACTAAGATAATGTCAGTCCTGTTGGGTGATGAAGAAACTAAACACCATTTAATTTGTCAATTATCAAAATTGGTCGACACGTTTGTTTATTAATTAATATACTATACAATATAAGTTAATGTGAAATGTTTAATCACAAGGATCATTGTGTGTCATAAAGTTGTAGTTTGGGTCCAAGGAGACACACTGGTTTCCAAAACCAGAAAGTATTCTAGAGTCGGGTTGAGATGTTTTACAATTTCAACCATTCATTAAGCCTTCATAAGAAACCGTGCGAAACCTAATGACGATCATGAACCGCCATTGGGTTTTGTTTTGTATTGAATGTAATGTGAGCTATAGATGTATGGTAACGATTTTACCTTATTAATTGATGATATAGAGTTGTATTACAATGAAAGAGTGAGTAAAAGATAATTTCATGTTCTATTATTGCATCAAAAATAGAGGCTCTGTTTAACAAACAAAACGGTATGCGTGTTTTAGCATAAAAGTGAATAGTAGAGGGACTCATTAATTTTTAGGAAATAATCCAATTTCATACTATTTAGGTATGATCCCCGAACCCCCTAGTAGTGAAACTAGGCTTATGTTGGAAAGGATTAGCTAAAGGAATTTAGCTTTATGAATGAGTCTCTTTGGGTGATGATAGTAACGTCACATGGAATTTGTTTAGGTGCATCTAAATGTTTGTTTGAAGAGTGTTAATTATACTATGGTAATTGGTTTACTTACAAATGTTAATCTACAGATGGTCATTGTGTCCAAAAGAGTTGTGTTGGCTGGTCCAAAAGACAAGTGTTCTTCCAAACCAGAAAAATCGTTGTCATGTTAGGATGTGTTTATTATGGAATTTCAACCAATTAACATTTAGAGTGAAGAGAAACCCTAATGTGAGAGTTCAATTGAACCCCAGTAGTTTTTCGCGTCATTGTATATGAATGAATATGTTATTTGATATGTGGACCATGTGTCTATCTATTGATGAAATAAAGTTGTTTAATAACTGAGACAAAAAGATAATTTCATGTTTTATTGCGCATGAAAAATCAGTGCTCTGTGTAACTATTTAAAGGTCACAATCTTGTTTAGCATGAAGTAGCAAAACATGAATAAACATGTCATTATTTAGTAAACAAACCAATGTTCACATTAGAGTACGAAAAGCAAGAGAACTACGCATCTGAATGAGTCCTTTTAATTGGGTGATTGAAACCTAACACATCTTATAAAATTATTCACATAGTGTGCGTTTACATGATTGTGAGTTTTACATTATACTAATACAAATGTATTGTAATTAGTTACAAATGTAATCTCATATTGAATTATTGTGTCAAAAAGTTGTGGTTTTGACCACAAAAGGACAAGTAGTACCAAACCTAAAATGTTCTGATGGAATGTGTTAGTATTTATGAATTCAATCAAATTAAAAATCAATAAGAAACCCTAAGAAAGATCATGTAACCCCCATTGTTTGATTGTATTGTAATGAAATTGAAACAGAGTTACTGGAGACTTTCTCTTTCTTGATAAAAATAGGTGTTAGAATAAGAGAAGAAAAAAAGTTAATATAGTGGTTATTGCTCATGAAAAATAGTGCTAAAATTGTTTCTGATGTAAAAAACAAAAGGTAGTTTTTTAGATTAAGTGATAGAAGGGACTCAGTGTTATTTCATGGAATCTAAACGAATTCACATTTAGTGACGAAAGCAGAAACTAGGATGATGAGTGAGTTCGTTTGGGTGAGGACAACTAAAACGACATTTAAATTTGTCAATATGAATTGCTGTGTTACATGTTTGTTTTAAATAACACACTACCACGGAATTTAGTTTATAAATGCAATTATATATCATTGTAGTCATGAAGGTCCCTTTGGGTACAAAAGACAAGTGGTTCTCAACCTGAAACATTCTGAGGGATTGATTTATTAGGAATTCGCAACCATTAACATTCAATATGCAAACCCTAATTGAACATCATGAACCATCGCCATTGATTTGATTGCTAATGAATGTGAATTGTATTGATGATATGGACATTTTCTTCTTGTATTGAAATAGATTTAGATAATAATAGAGAGACAAAGAATAATTTTCAATGGTTATTGTTTGAATAGTTATGTTATTGCTACTTGTAACAACAAAAGGCGCTAGGCATGTTTTAGCATAAAGGTGAATAGACAGGACTCAATATTTAGGAAAATAAACCGATTCACATTAGTACGTAGAAAAGCAAACCATAGATGAATGAGTCCTTTTGTGCGTGTGTTGATAAACATAACACATTTAAATTTTCAATAGTGATCGTCGACATGTTTTGTTTTTTAATTAATTATCTATGTAATGTAATAATTTATGTGTTAATTTGATGGTGACATTGTTAATCAAAGTGTGTTTTGTGTCAAATTCAGAAAAAGTGTCCCAAACCAAGTTGGGGTCCAAAAGACAAAATGTTCAAACCAATTAAACCAGAAAATGAAGATCATGAACTCCATTTGGTGTGGATTGTATATTTTAAGTTTCATGAGTCAATTCAATCTACATCAATAGAGAAATAAGGAAAAAAAAGATTCATGAACCCCAATGTTTGATTGCTATTTTGGATGCAATGTGCTTGTAAACAACAAAATGGATTTTGTTTATGAGAAAAGTTGTTAATAAAGGACTCAATTTTATGTGATAAACAAATGTCAACATTAATACGAATGATGAAACAATAGAAGTTGAATCGAGTACTTTGGGTGAAAGGAATCTTGTAACATAGATTTAAAATCTTCTAGATAGGTGCATCATTATTGTTTTAGAAATTAAACATGTACACTTGTTCTTTAGTGTAATGTTAACTAATGATCATTGGATCAAAAAGGTTCTTGTTTGTGATGAAAGTACAAAGACAAGTGTTACATTTTCAATAGTGCATGAATGATGGTTTTAATTATCTACTTGGCAATTCAACAATTAACACTCAAGTCCCATAACTACGAACATCATGTCAACCCAATGTGTGATTGTATATTGAAAGACATGTGTTACAGAACACGAAAATGTTCTGTTTTATTGTGAGGTTGTTAATTAAAACATTATTGATGAAAAAGATTTAAAAACCTACATAGAAGATCATGACCCCATTGTTGCTGATTTTTATTAAAACAATATGTAATTTTAGAATACAAATGTTAATCTTAGATGAATCATTGTTAATGAGGAACAAAAGACGATTTCATGTTATTGCCCTGAATAAAAAGTGCAAACTGGATGAAAGGTTCTTTGGGTGATGAAGTACTAAATAAATTCTAAATTAAAGGATATGGCATCTATTATGTTTGGAAATATACCCTTTCAAATACGAAAAGCAATTAAATATGAATGAGCCATGGGTAAGAAACTAAAACAGTTAAATTTTTATAGTGCATCGAACTGGATGTTTTACATTATTATACTATGTAATTTGTATAATGTTACTTCAATGTTCATTGTGTCAAAAAGTTGTGTTTGGGTACAAGAAAGACATGCTGTGTGACAAACCAGAAATGTTCTTGTTGGATTGTTTATTTTGGACATTCAAATCCAATTAGAACATCAATAAGAAACCCTAGATGATCATCATGAACCCCATGTGTATGATTGTACTTGAATGAAATGTATGAGATTATGGACATTTTTCTTCTTGATGGAATTGAGTTAAAGAATAACGAAGATCAAAAACGATAATTTACATGGTCTGTATTACATGAAAAAATTAGTGCTTCTGTAACAAACAAACATGAGCTGTTTAGTATAATAAGTGATTTGAAAGGAATATTGCATTTAAGGAAAATAACTCTCTTTCACTTTAGTTACGAAAAGAAACTAAGTGAAGAGGAAGCTCTTTGGAGTGATGAAACTAAACACATTTTAAATTTTTCAAATAGTGCATCGACAATGTTCTGTTTTAATTAATATACTAATGTAATTTAGTTTATAAATGTTATATCTAATGATCATTGTGTCAAAAAAGTGTGATTTGGGTTTCCATAAAGACAAGGTGTTCCAAAACCAGAAATGTTCTGTATGGATTGTTTTATTTTTGAATTCAATCAATTAACATCAATAGGGTCGGAGAAACCCTAATGAACGATCATGAACCCCTTTGTTTGATTGTATTGAATGAATTGTATAGATATGGACATTTTCTTCTTGACTGAATAGAGTAGTTGTTAATAAGGAGACAAAAGATAATTTCATGGTATATTGCCATGAAAAATATTGCTTGTAAACAACAAAAGGATCTTGTTTAGCATAAAGTCATCTCTAATAGAAGCCATCATTATTTAGGAAATAAACCCGAGACAATTCACATTAGTACGAAAAAAGCAAACTAAGATGAATAGAGTTTCTTTGGGTGATGAAACTAAACACATTTAAATTTTCAATAGTGCGACTGTTTCTAACATGTTATGTTTCCGTTCTTAATTAATATACTATGTAATTTAGTTACAAATGTTTAATCTAATGATCATTGTATGTCAAAAAGTTGTGTTTGGGTCCAAAAGACAAGATGTTCCAAACCAGAAATGTTCTGTTGGATTGTTTATTTTGGAATTCAATCAATTAACATCAATAGGAAACCCTAATGAAGATCATGAACCCCATTGTTTGATTGTATTGAATGAATTGTTATAGATATGGACATTTTTTCTTGATAATAGAGTTGTTAATAAGGAGACAAAAGATAATTTCATGGTTATTGCATGAAAAATTAGTGCTCCTGTAACAACAAAAGGAGCTTGTTTAGCATAAATGTGAATAGAAGGACTCATTATTTAGGAAATAAACCAATTCACATTAGTACGTAAAAAAGCAAACTAAGATGAATGAGTCCTTTGGGTGATGAAACTAAATCATTGTGTCAAAAAGTGTGTGTTTGGGTCCAAAAGACAAGTGTTCCAAACCAGAAATGTTCTTGTTGGTTTTTGTTTATTTTGGAATTCAACCAATTAACATCAATAAGAAACCCTAATGAAGATCATGAACCCCATTGTTTGATTGTATATTGAATGAATTGTATAGATATGGACATTTTCTTCTTGAATGATGAATAGAGTTGTTTAATAAGGAGACAAAAGATAATTTCATGTTATTGCACATGAAAAAAATAGTGCTTGTAACAACAAAAAGGATCTTGTTTAGCATAAAGTGAATAGAAAGGACTCATTATTTACGGAAATAAACCAATTCACATTAGTACGAAAAGCAAACTAAGATGAATGAGTCCTTTTGGTGTGATGAAACTAAACACATTTAAATTTTTCAATAGTGCATCGACATGTTTGTTTTAATTAATAATATACTATGTAATTTAGTTATAAATGTTAATCTAATGATCATTGTGTCAAAAAAGTAGTGTGTTTGGGTCCCAAAAGACAAGTGTTCCAAACCAGAAATGTTCTGTTGGATTGTTTATTTTTGGAATTCAATCAATTAACATCAATAAGAAACCCTAATGAAGATCATGAACCCTATTGTTTGATTGTATTGAATGAATTGTATAGATATGGACATTTTCTTCTTGATGAATAGAAGTTGTTAATAAGGAGACAAAAGATAATTTCATGGTTATTGCATGAAAAATAGTGCTTGTAACAACAAAAGGAGATCTTGTTTAGCATAAAAGTGAATAGAAGGACTCATTATTTAGGAAAATAAACCAATTCACATTAGTACGAAAAGCAAACTAAGATGAATGAGTCCTTTGGGTGATGAAACTAAACACATTTAAATTTTTCAATAGTGCATCGACAATGTTTGTTTTAAATTAAATATACTATGTAATTTAGTTATATAAATGTTAATCTAATGATCATTGTGTGTCAAAAAGTGTGTTTGGGTCCAAAAGACAAGTGTTCCAAACCAGAAATGTTCTGTTGGATTGTTTATTTTGGAATTCAATCAATTAACATCAATAAGAAACCCTAATGAAGATCATGAAACCCCCATTGTTTGATTGTATTGAATGAATTGTATAGATATGGACATTTTCTTCTTGATGAATAGAGTTGTTAATAAGGAGACAAAAGATAATTTCATGGTTATTGCATGAAAAATAGTGCTTTGTAACAACAAAAGGATCTTGTTTAGCATAAAGTGAATAGAAAGGAAGGACTCATTATTTAGGAAATAAACCAATTTTACATTAGTACGAAAAAGCAAACTTAAGATGAATGAGTTCCTTTGGGTGATGAAAACTAAAACACATTTAAATTTTTCAATAGTGCATCGACATGTTTGTTTTAATTAATATATACTATGTAATTTAGTTATAAATGTTAATCTAATGATCATTGTGTCAAAAAGTGTGTTTGGGTCCAAAAGACAAGTGTTCCAAACCAGAAAATGTTCTGTTGGATTGTTTTATTTTGGAATTCATCCAATTAAACATCAATAGGAAAACCCTAATGAAGATCATGAACCCCATTGTTTGATTGTATTTGAATGAATTGTATAGATATGGACATTTTCTTCTTGATGAATAGAGTGTTGTTAATAAGGAGACAAAAGATAATTTCATCATGGTTATGCATGAAAAATAGTGCTTGTAAACAACAAAAAGGGATCTTGTTTAGCATAAAGTGAATAGAAGGACTCATTATTTTAGGAAATATAAACCAATTCACATTAGTACGAAAAGCAAACTAAGATGAATGAGTCCTTTGGGGGTGATGAAACTAAACACATTTAAATTTTCAATAGTGCATCGACATGTTTTGTTTTAATTAATATACTATGTAATTTAGTTATAAATGTTAATCTAATGATCATTGTGTCAAAAAAGTGTGTTTGGGTCCAAAAAGACAAGTGTTCCAAACCAGAAATGTTCTGATGGATTGTTTATTTTGGAATTCAACCAATTAACATCAATAAGAAAACCCTAATGAAGATCATGAACCCCATTGTTTGATTGTATTGAATGAATTGTATAGATATGGACATTTTCTTCTTGATAAATAGAGTTGTTAATATAAGGAGACAAAAGATAATTTCATGTTTTATTGCATGAAAAATAGTGCTTTGTAACAACAAAAGGATCTTTGTTTTAGCATAAAGTGAATAGAAGGACTCATTATTTAGGAAATAAAACCAATTCACATTAGTACGAAAAGCAAACTAAGATGAATGAGTCCTTTTGGTGTGATGAAACTAAAACACATTTAAATTTTCAATAGTGCATCGACATGTTTGTTTTTAATTAAAATATACTATGTAATTTAGTTATAAATGTTAATCTCTAATGATCATTGTGTCAAAAAGTGTGTTTTGGTCCAAAAGACAAGTGTTCCAAACAGAAGAAATGTTCTGTTGGATTGTTTATTTTGGAATTCAAAATCAATTAACATCAATAAGAAACCCTAATGAAGATCATGAACCCCATTGTTTGATTGTATTGAATGAATTTGTATAGATATGGACATTTTTTCTTCTTGATAAATAGAGTTGTTAATAAGGAGACAAAAGATAATTTCATGGTTATTGCATGAAAAATAGTGCTTGTAACAACAAAAGGATCTTGTTTAGCATAAAATGAATAGAAGGACTCATTATTTAGGAAATAAACCAATTCACATTAGTACGAAAAAGCAAACTAAGATGAATGAGTCCTTTGGGGTGATGAAACTAAACACATTTAAATTTTTTCAATAGTGCATGGTCGACATGTTTTTTGTTTTAATTAATATACTATGTAATTTAGTTACAAATGTTAATCTAATGATCATTGTGTCAAAAAAGTGTGTTTGGGGTCCAAAAGACAAGTGTTCCAAAAAACCAGAAATGTTCTGTTGGGATTGTTTATTTGGAATTCAACCAATTAACATCAATAGGAAAACCCTAATGAAGATCATGAACCCCATTGTTTGATTGTATTGTCGAATGTTTGTTTTAATTAACTATTATTTGTAATTTAGTTTACAAAAAAGATTGGTTAAAATCTATATGATCATTGTGGCCAAAAAGGTGTGGTCTTGGATACGAAAGACCAGTGTTCCAAACCAGAAGAAATGTTCTGTTGGATTGTTTATTTTGGGAAATTTATCCCATCTCAAAATAAATAAGAAAAACCCTTAATGAAACATCATGAACACCCTTTTGTTTGACATGTATTTTATGAAATTGTGTTAGATATCGGACATTTTTCTTCGTTGATGAATGTAGAGTGGTTGATAAGTAAGACAGAAAGATAATTTTCTATGGTCTATTGCAAAGAAAATTAGTGTTGTAACAGATGAAAGAGCTCGCGTTTTCTCAGCAATAAAGTGGAAATATAAGGAGTTTCAATGAATTTACGGAAATAAACCTATTTGCATTAGTACGAAAAGCAAACTAAGATGAATGTGTCCTTTGGCGTGATGAAACCCTAAAAACACATTTAAAATTTTCAAATGTTAATCTAATGATCATTGTGTCAAAAAGTGTGTTTGGGTCCAAAAGACAAGTGTTCCAAACCAGAAATGTTCTGTTGGATTGTTTATTTTGGAATTCAATCAATTAACATCAATAGGAAACCCTAATGAAGATCATGAACCCTTGTTTGATTGTATTGCATGAATTGTATAGATATGGACATTTTCTTCTTGATAAATAGAGTTGTTAATAAGGAGACAAAAGATAATTTCATGGTTATTGCATGAAAAATAGTGCTTGTAACAACAAAAGGATCTTGTTTAGCATAAAATGAATAGAAGGACTCATTATTTAGGAAATAAACCAATTTACATTAGTACGAAAAGCAAACTAAGATGAATGAGTTACTTAGGTGATGAAACTAAACACATTTAAATTTTCAATAGTGCGTCGACATGTTTGTTTTAATTAATATACTATGTAATTTAGTTACAAATGTTAATCTAATGATCATTGTGTCAAAAAGTGTGTTTGGGTCCAAAAGACAAGTGTTCCAAACCAGAAATGTTCTGTTGGATTGTTTATTTTGGAATTCAATCAATTAACATCAATAGGAAACCCTAATGAAGATCATGAACCCCATTGTTTGATTGTATTGAATGAATTGTATAGATATGGACATTTTCTTCTTGATAAATAGAGTTGTTAATAAGGAGACAAAAGATAATTTCATGGTTATTGCATGAAAAATAGTGCTTGTAACAACAAAAGGATCTTGTTAGCATAAATGAATAGAAGGACTCATTATTTAGGAAATAAACCAATTCATTAGTACGAAAAGCAAACTAAGATGAATGAGTCCTTTGGGTGATGAAACTAAACACATTTAAATAATTTCAATAGTCATCAAATGTTTGTTTATAATAATATGATACATT